>VDFB02180501.1:310270-372848 GCA_007258455.2 Sequoia sempervirens
AACCTCAACCCTAATCCCTCAACCCTATACCCTCAACCCTATACCCTCAACCCTCAACCCTCAACCCTAAACCTTTAAACCCTCTACCTGCTACCCTCTACCTTCTATCCTCTACCATATACATTAAACCCTTAACCCTCAATTATCAACCCTCAACCCTAGGTAGGTAGGGAAACATAGGTGAGATATAGAATGATGAAGGGAGAGGTAGGTAAATAGAGGGAGAAGGGAGATAAATATAGGTAGAAAAGGAAGAAGACGTAGAGAGAGGAGAGATAGAGAGTAGAGAGGGAGGGAGGGATGAGTAGGGAGGAGATAAAGGTAAGTGTGTGTGTGTGTGTGTGTGAGAGAGAGAGAGAGATAGAGAGAGAGAGATGTGGAGGGAGGGAGAGGAGAGATAGAGAGTAGAGAGGGAAAGAGGTAGGGAGGAGACACAGTTGAGATATAGAGTGATGGAGGGATAGGTGGGTAAAGAGAGGGAGAGGGAAGATAAAGATAAATAGAGAGGGAAGGATATGTAGAAAGAGATGATAGATAGAGAGAAGTAGAGAGTGGAGGCATGGAGGGAGAAGGAAAGGAGAAGATAGAGGTGAGTGTGTGTGAGAGGGAGAGAGAGTGAGAGGAGAGAAAATGAGGGGAAAGAGGAAGGGGGAGAGAGAAAGAGAGTAGAGAGGGAAGGGGGGAGACATAGAGAGTAGAGAGGGAAGGAGAGAGTAAGAGAGAAAGAGGGGGGAGGGAGGGAGAGGTAGAGAGATTGGTAGGTAGTGGAGGGAGAGGTAGGTAGAGAGGGAAGGAGAGAGGGAGGGATAGGAGGGAGATAGGGAGGGAGGAAGAGTGAGATGGAGAGAGTGGTGAGATAGATAGTAGAGAGGTAAGAAGAGAATGAGAAAGAGAGATAAAGAGAGAGAGGGAGAGGTAGAAAGGTATAGGTGAAAGAGAGAGAGGGAAGGAGGGAAAGTGGGAAAGTGGGATTGACAGAATGGTGATTTAGAGAGGAGAGAGGGAGAGAGAGAGGTGATTTAGAGAGGAGGAAGTGGGAGGTAGGGATAGAGACACGAGACAGAGGAGATGAGGGCAGAGATGAAGGAGACAGGAGACAGAGGAGAGAGGAAAGATGTAGGGAGACTAGCAGAGATGGATGGAGAGAGAGATGGAGCCCAGATGCAGACAGAGAGTGAAAGAGAGAGACAGACAAAGAGCAGAGAGGAGGAGGGAGAGGTGAGGAGACAGAGGTGTGTGGAGTGAGAGAGAACCCAAGCAGATAGAGAAACGAGAAACAGGAAGAGGAGGAGGGACAATAGCGCAGAGAGATTGGGAGGAGAGACAAAAAGAAGGGGAGGGAGGTGAGGTCGAGAGAGGGAGGGAGAAGAGAAATAGAGAGAAGTAGAGAAGGAAGGAGGGAGGGAGATAGATGTCTGTGTGTGTGTGAGAGATAGAGCGAGAGTGGTGAGATAGAGAGGAGAGAGTGAGAGGGAGGGAGAGAGAATTATGAGATAGATAGGAGAGAGTTAGAGAGAAAGAGGGGGAAGAGAGGGATAGAGAGTGAGAGAGATGTAGGTATAGGGAGGGAGATGAGAGATAGAGAGTAGAGAGGGAAAGAGGTAGGGAGGGAGACATAGGTGAGATACAAAATGATGGAGGGAGAGGTAGGTAAAGAGAGAGAAGGGAGATAAATATAAGTAGAGATGGAAGGAGATGTAGAGAGAGAGAAGAAATAGAGAGAAGTAGAGAGGGGAGGGAGGGAGGCAGATGCAGGGAGGAGATAGAGGGGTTGAGAGAGAGAGAGGGGAGAGAGAGAGGAAGGGAGAGAGAGGGGGAGTGGAGAGATAGAGAGTAGAGAGGAAAGAGTGGGAGAGAAAGATGATACAATTTGTTGACTACTAAAATTTGATCTCCTGATTACTGAAATTTGACATGCTAATTACTAAAATTTGACTTAGTCTGAAATTTTTAAGATCTTCCAAAAACTAGAATTTTCATTATAACTCCTAGAGACCTGAAACCTCTCAAACATCCTAAAACTATATACATGAAATATAACTTAAAGTATAAGAAAGTAAATGTCCATATGTAAATGTTTATTTCATGTATATAGTATCCCTAGTAGAGAAAGAGAAGAAGAAATAGTTCACAAACATTCATTGCAAAATTCAAGCCATTTGGAGAGAGCCAAATTTGGTGCTCTCCAAATTTGGAAAGCACAATATGGCTTGTTACCATTTTTTTTTGTAATTTGGCACCAAAATTGTGTCACAGATCCATGCACTTACCTAGGTCTTAACCTGGGCAACACCTTTTGAAGGAAAAACTGCTTCATTTCTCAACAATCTTTTATTTTCCTTTCGTAATTCTAACAATTTAGACAATTCTATTTTATTTTCTCCATTATGTTTGTACATTTATCTCCCATCTTGGTCATCTCCCCTTTCAACTTTAACATTTATTTCTAGCATTTGATACTGGTTTTATTGTCACTTCTCCATTTTTAAATATGGTTTTTGTCCATTTTTAAGTTACCCCACTCACATGCCTCATTTTATCCAAGTATGACACTTGATCTTTGGAAAGGAGGATAGGATTGGGAAGTAACTATACTGGACTTGGTCCAACAAACTATTTGATATAGATTTGTATTTTTTCCACCTGATCTTTTAGCTCTTTTTTTTTTTTTCTTATTCTTCTACATCCTTATTGCTAGGGAATTTATTTTAGCTTAATGCTCATTTATCTCATGTTCCCTGGTTGAGTTTCCTAAATCCATAGTTGTCAATTGATAGTCCATTGGTATCATATCTTCTTTTTCTTTATTTACCAATGGTATTGCAACTTGTAAAGTCCTCAAACTAGTATTATCCCTTATCATTGTAGATAGGGTTCTTGCTCTTTTCCTCAACCTAGGATTTTCTATCTTCTTTATTATTCTTTTCAAGTTAAGTGACAACATGTACCTATAGCCAAGACTGACATTTGGTAAGTAATCAAGGTGGTGTACTTGCATTTGTTTCTCCCTCTTGTTGTTGTCCCCTTATGGGTGATCTTTCCTCTATTTTAGTTTGTGAGGCTCTTCTATAGTTACATCACCAAACCTTGAGGCTTCATCCTTTTTCTATTCATTAAGGTTTTCTGAATTTTCTTCCATAAGGGCATCTTTTCAACTAATTTATTGGTCTTAGGAAAATTCAAATCATAGGTACCTATGTATTAGCATACATCTATTTATCCCAAGGTGGTTCTATGATGGTTTCACCTTGCTACCCCTATTTGGATATTTTGTCCCTAGTCAAATTTTATTTTATTTGTTCTCCTTGAGGAGTTTCAACATTAACTTCCTCTTGAGTTTCTTTATTAATTGCAACATCATTTTATATAGTTTTCTCTTCCAATTTTGGGGGAAAATCCATCCTAATTCCTATTGAAACTTGAGTAATAGACACAAAAAACATGATTACAATTTATAGGTTCCAATTTCTCAAACTCTTCTAAATTAACAATATCAATAGTTTTTACACCATTTTCTTATAAAAATGCAACTAATAATAGAATTATGGGCTAAGAAAATTGCATTGGAACTTATTGATGTATTATAGCTATAATTTTTTATTTGATTTGTTCCTTAATTTCTTTCCATTTCTTCTAAAATTCTAATTTTCCCTATCATAGTAAGATGAATAATCAACGTCTTAGTTTTTACCAACTTAGTCTTTCCTTTATCTTTTTCTTTTGTGGTCTATAAGTTATCATTGTTTGTTGTTGCGATATTTGAATGAGTAGAAGAAGAGGAAATGGGATGACTAGTTACCATTTATTCACTAGAATTTACAATATATATCCCCTTAGATCTTAATGGAACTTCTGCAAGATTGGTGTATTTTTCTTATGTAACCAAGTTCCTACTTGTGTTGCATGAGTTTTCCTTTTCTTTAGGAAATAATCATCATAGTTAGGATCATTTCTATCTTTTCTATTTTCCCTTGTAGGGTATGTAAGATTAATTCTTCATGCTTCAAGTGTCTTTTTCTAGTAATTAGCCCATGTCGTGGTCTCTTGCAACACTCTATCCATTATTTTTTCTAATATATCTACCTATTATTCTATCCATTATGGATATGGGATGGGTCCATCATAAATCTTATACATTTCATAACTTAAGTTTAAGGTCTTCACATCTTCTTCTACTTCCAATGGAATTTATGAGTGCCTGGAGTTTGAATTTGCTACATGGTCAACCTCTTGTAACTTCTCTTCTTGACCTTGTAATCATCAACATAATCTATCCAAAAGCCCTTAATGTGAGGCTCATATGCGAGGTTAGTTTATACCTTGGTTTTCATCTTCCCAAATGGATCATAATTTCTTCTTGCTACCTCAAATAGCTCTAAGATTTGCTTTTTCAATTCATTCTTAGAGGCTTTGGCACATCTAATGTTGTCACATTTGAACCACTCAATATTGATTAGGAATGGAGCTCCATATATCTATTTAGATTCTAGAAAATAATGTGATTCAATTATTTATCTTTTATATTCAAGAAAGGTCATCTTATTTATGGGATACTTGGACAACTTGTAGGGATGTCCAATGAAACCATTCATCCTTATAAGAAAACTTTGGGATATGTATAAACTAATTTCCCTTCTCAGTGATTATTGCTTGCCCTTCAAAAGGCAATCTTTTAGCTTTGTCTCCTTCCATAGTTTTAACTAGCCACATGGAGAAAGTATCATTTACCCTTTTGTAATGCTCCATTTACTATTTTGTCTCTAATTGAGGATAGTGGTCATACAATAATAATTTTTCTAGACCTGTACCAATTATTCCCACTCTCTCTAACCCATTTAATGTACCTCTAGAATCTAATGCATACACTAATACATAGTCATGTAGAAAGTTATTTTTGTCTCAAAAGTAACAATTTGACTATATATATATCTCTATAGCTAGGGGGATAATTGAAATATTTGATGTGCAAGACGAGGAAGAGGACAATGTGGGGATTAACTAGAGTGACTTTAAGGTGTTAGGAGGTTGTAGATCTTCTAGGCTGGGCCAAGCCTCGAGTGTGGAAAATTATAAAAACACCAAAGGTAAAAGAATTATGTAGGACTTAGAGAAGGAAGATAACAATGATGAGGAATTCCTTCCTCAATAGGATGATGAGTGGGATGGGTAAGCTTCTAAGAATGAATCTAAGGAGGATATTCAAGAGAACTACTAAGTGGAGGATCAATACAAAGAGGAAAAGGAGGAAGAGTTGGACAAGGATAACGAACAAGAAGAGTCCGAGGAAACTAACACTTTGGAAATGGAAACTATGGCTCCTCCTTCTCCCAGGGCTAAGGAAGAGATGGAAAAAATATGGAAAGGAGGCGTATGCCTGACAAGGACTAGGATACTAGAGGTAAATATGACACTGAACTTAAGAAACTCAAGGCCAAGGTGAAGGAGCTAGAAAATAAAATGGAAACCAACATGTTCAACTATGACAAGATGAAATGCATAGAAAATTTTCTTTCGAAACTCATAAAGGCCACTGATGGCATTGTGAAGAAATTTGTTATGAGAAATTTTTAGGTCACTCTAAAATAAAAGAATAAAATGAATAAAGGCAATGTGAACCAGAATGAGCAGATGAACGATACTAGAGCTACTGAACAAAGGAGGCATGGGAGGAATCCCTAGACTCTCCCCTCACTTATTGGAGTCTCATAAATTAGTTTGGTTTTGTGATTTCATTCTTGTTTGTTATTTTTTGTCTTTAGTTTTTCTACCTTGATGGGCATGTGTTCCCTTGTGCAGTTTGGTCAGGTCTATGTTCCTTCTTTTTATTTTTTAGTGTAATAAATTATGTTTCTCTAAACTTATGGGATCGGGTCCCTTACCTCAATTTTTCAATTAAAAAATAATTTGACTATATAAACTATCACAGATAAATCTAGGCTAGTATAGAAAATTTTGGCCTCCCTAGATTGTCTCAATATACAAATATATTCATTCTTCAAAGATAGCTAAATATGGTAGAACAAAGGCTTTGCTCAATAATTTCACCATGTCTCTAATTTATTCAATGAAGTCACTCCCATAAAGTATCTTTGGAACCTTTGATAATGATTTGTATGGACTCTTCATCCATTTTATGTTCATCATTCTCTTAGCATATTCATCAAAACTTGCTATTACAACCAACTCTTCTATGATTGACACTCAAGTATAAAAGGGAATATTGAAGACTTGTCTAATTGCATCTTCACTTAGGTCAACATATGCCTACCCTTCCACCTTGACTTGTCTTCTCTCCTCGCCAAAATAATGTATACACTCCAAAACCACTTTTGGGAAATGCATAGCTACTATAATTTTTTTGCTTTGTCCAACCCATTAAGTATGATCTTTCCAACCCACATAGTTCTATCTAAACTCTTTAATTGCTAATTATAATCTACCATGTTTGCAAACCTTGGGTCTATGTTGGTTATTCCACCATAGTCTGGCTTTATTTTTTATGGTAGAATGATTTTTTATGGTAGAAAGAAACCTTTGAATTCTTCTTTCATTTTATTAATCCTTAAAGTAATTGTTCCTACAAGGATATATGATACTCTCCATTACCAAATGCTAGAGTTGGGGTTTTTCAAAAGTCTGCCCTAAGTTACATTGCACTCACGAAACAAAAAATTTACTTCATATAACACCCATAATTTTTATAATTAAAATTTGAATTAATTAAAAAAAATCATTTTTTCATTCATAAAATTGTAAAAGATTATGCGAAAATGAATCAAACCTTTAAATTAGCTAATACTTTTTTTGAAAATATATTTCTTACTTTCCTCAAGTTGTGTGAACAAATATTTTCCCAGATACCAATTCTTCATAGTATCACTTCAAAATTATTGCCTTGATCTCTATTAGCTCATCTTGAATTCGTTTGAGAATCAATTTATGATGAGACACTTAAGTAAATTTGTTTTTATCAAAATTTGCTTATGTACTTTGCTACTTGTGGTATGGGTCTAATGAGATGCTGGTTGCTCCAGTTGTCTTTGTTACCGGCTGGTATGGTTATATGAACTTATTGTGAGTTGTCTAATGTTTTGTTCATTCCTTCGCAATCCGTCTTTTGAATTGATTTTTTTTTATTTTCGCTTTGTTCAATAAAAAATAAATTCAAATCCTTCATAAATCAAGCTCGTTCAATGCCTGGACAGTGGTTGGTAAGAATTTATGGTGATGGAAAGAGTATACATAAATTTGAATTGAATCAGTATGCAGAGGAATGTATGTGAATCAGACGCATAACATTCTATAATATTAGGTTCAGATGGCGGCTACTTTTTCGCGAGTGTGGGCTATCTGCAGTGATTCGGAGAATAGAAAATGGATATAAAGTTTAGGTGAGAAACATTGATAGTGATGTCATAAAAATAATATGGTGTTGGTCTTTGCGATTGATGACGTTAGCATGACATATTGCTAATGTCATAAGTGTATGGATGCGAGAATTCTTAAGTGAACTAGACAATTACACTAAAAATGATTTAGTTCAGATAGAAGCAAAACTTAGATGACATTATGATGATGTCATGGTGTGTGGTTGCAATAATTTAAAAGTGAATTAAACAGTTATACCAGCCTAGAAAGGGATGCTCAATAAGGGCCCAAAGATAAATTTAAAACGAGTTAAGACTTATGTGAAAAAGTCCATGTAATTGGACAAGAAGAAGACTCTGATATCAAATTTAAAGAGGAGTAGGTAGTCTTTCTGCAAGTACAAAGATTCGTGAAGCCTAAAATGTTTTCCACTTGATCACGTGGGAAGTTCACTTGTGAGTGAGTGAGTGTTGTGGAAATATTTTACTGAATTGGTTATACGGGTGGATGAATGAATGAATGAATGATTTTTAATGATGTCTATGGGACCATCAGTGTACGGGACCGAGCGTCGAATCTTTAATCATTTTCAAGTTCTTTTTTATGTCCGCCTTTCTATTATAGATCTTGACCAAGAAGCTAGCAGTTTTGAGGAGCCTTGTCTCCTTATAAAGCTCATTTAGATTATCTACCTTCAAATTGTCTTCATACTGGATACGAATATATAAGCAACACACTCAATGATGAAGTGTCATTCAGTCTCAACAACACCTTTGTTGCAAAAAATACAGGTTCTTTGCTCCTTGGGTTCCTTGGGGACATCCCACCCACCTGTCTCACATCTAAGATGGTGTGACCCAGTTCTTAGTTGAGCGACCAGAAGCCTAGCCTTGCCTTTAATTGAAATCCTTAGATAATCTTTCTCATCGTGCTCCCATGTGGGGTTGAACTCTTGGATATAATGAATCAGATATTTAAAGTGCAAGGCATGTGAATTGGATACTTAAAGTGCACTTGGAAAAAGAAGTTTGGTAGAATATAAGACTTCTGCTAAGGTTAAAATCAAACCCTTTTGCAAATAAAACCAAGTGAGTTGGTTGGCATCCTAACTGCATAATTTAGTAGTAGAATTTCTGCATGGGTATAATATTCTTAAAAGTGCAGATGCAGATAAAAGTAAGTGAATTGGTTGGCGAGAAAAGATTAAGGAACTGACAGTTTGAAGATTAAAGAGAGATCAATAAAGAATGGTATAATTGTAGAAGAAAAAGCTTGTGGGAAAACACATGAGAAGTAGTCGTATGGGGAAACCTTAGCAAACTAGTTTTGAGTCCGATGGGCAGATAAAACACACAAATTCTTAGCTTGTTCATCTTAATAGATATAGCTAAAATTCAAAAGGAAACTTCTACTATTTTTAATTCTTTATTGATTTATAATGAGATTCAGTCAAGAGGAATTCCAGACCTTAAGATTTTGAATATTTGGAAAAAAATATCATTCAAACGCCAACACAAACAACAACAAAAGCAAAGGTAAAAGAGAAAGTGGGAGTCCTTATTTTGCTAGGAGAAAAATGGAGCATGTTTTGAGGATACACACCACTTCCCTCTCAAAACTATTTATAGGTAGCTCTTTCCCCTAATATCTTTAACACGCTGACTTAACTTTAAATGGAAATACAATTTCATCCATTTTAGATGGAACAAGCTAAGCTCTCAAATTTGGATGTCCAAATCTGATGCTCAATCCAGTTGATGGCTTAGAAAATTATTTGCATTAAAGTACCTGTTGATGATCAATTTTCCTTCATCTCCCCCCTTCTTATCCCTTCTACACTAAAAATAAGTCTATTAAACATAATTTTTGGCTCTACCTCCATTCCTTCAACCTATAGTGCTCTCTTTTCTCAACTCTCCTTTGCTCTTTTCCCATAGGCTTGGTCTTGGAGATATACATTTCTTGAACTTTCCTCCCACCACAATGTCATTACTCTGACCTTTAAATATATTATCCTTAGCTTCATTTCGAGAGTTTAATGCATGTATACCTTCTCTTGCACTTTTCCCCATACAATTTAAAACCTGTGTGAATTCCTCCGTCTATATCAACAAATTGTAGTCTAATTATGGTCTTAAAATAAGACTCGTTGACCAACAAACTCAAATCCAAGATCACTTGAAGACTAAATTGAAGATATTGACTCCATTATCTTATTCATTACAAGTCTAATAGCAATTTTTACTCGTGTGTTACAAATGACATTCATGGTGAAATCTATTTGGACAATTCTGATTTCATGCTTTGGAGGATTTCTCTTAGTGTAAATCAATAGGAGAGTAATGTATTTTGACCCGTGGTTATGGACTCTCTCTGCCATGAGAAAATATATGAAGAGGATCTTGCTTTTTGAGTACGAAGTAATTTGTCATGGACTAGGAGAGGAAATTTAGGAAGGAGTGGAAGTTGTACTTCCCTACTTTGTACTTAATTGATCTTAAATGTTGTTAGTAGGTTTGTCGATATGCATGTGCATCTTAACAAGAACGATAACAACAAATATTTCCCAGCGATAGGACTGTAGTTTTAGTTATTTGTTTCCTTTTTTTTTCTCGGGATTGTTGATGGGAGGCACCATTGATTGGAGATCTACATCTGCTACCTTTCACACCATTGCCCATACAAGAAATAGGGCAATTAACATGGAGAGTCAAACTTATTTTGATCATGCTCGGATATGTGAGTCAAATAATATATTCTATAATAATGATGGTGCTACATACCTATTTGGTGAAAGACAACACAATCAAAGATCATCTCTTTGGCCTGGAATTCAAACTATTGATGCTCTTAAAGTGGTGATTAGCCTTTCAATTCTACACTTATTCTCATTGCAATTTTTTTTGAGTCTTACTCTTAGTACAAATATTCTTATTATATGAATATGGCCCATATTCTCTATGATAACTATGCCATGTTTTCTCTTAGAAGATAAAAGGTTTTAGACAACTTTGTAGGTTTGTTCCTTTTTTTTAGTCGTAGTCTATTTGGCTATCATGGTCTCTATTTAGAGGCTATCTTCAATTTGTCTTCTCTACTATGCAATTGAACTAACATTTGAGGACACAATATTTATTGCACAAGTATAAATTTTATTGAAAGAAAAACAATAAAAAATTAATTGCATTTCATTGGTCTTTGTAAGAAAATAATTAAAAAAAATGAAAAATGGATCTTAGAGAAGACCTTATTGTCACTTCATTTAATTTAGGTCGATAAGATAATGAGAGAAATAAGCCCCTTTTTTTTTGAAATATTAATATTAGAAAAATAGTCCAAATTTTAGACAAAGAACAATACATTCATTTGATTGGTTGGTTTACTTTTTATTCAAGTTTAAGTGTGTATTAATTATGTGAATTCTTTATATTTTTATGTCAAATTTTCAATGAATATGCACCTTCTATGTTTGCTAAATTATGCCTTTTTTTTTATCAAAACAATGCCATTTAAATTACATCAACATTATTAATAGAGTTGACATTTCATGGCACATCATTTATTGCACAAAGAATAATACCTTCATTTGATTAGTTGGTTGACTTAATTTCAAAATTCTATTGACTGCTATAGAATCCTCCCTGGACAAAGGTGAATTAAAAATATAAATAATAATGGAATGGTATCACAACAAGAGACACATTGTGTGTGGTACATGTTGATGTTGTAGTGAGTGCAGTGAATTTTGTTGTGTCTAATAAATTGAGTGATGTTAAGAATGTAATTTAAGGAGACCAAATAATTTTAAATTCAACATTGCAACTTTATTAAGGTCAAAATTTATTTTTATATTAATTTACCTATCAAATAGAAAATGATTATTATGATGTATATAATAGTACTCATGTTATTCAATCTATTTATAGAGTTGGAATCTGATTCAATAAATTAAGTGCATTGAATTGGAGATATAATTTATAAAAATAACTAAAGAAAATTTTGATTTTTGTATTAGTTGTTTCCAATTTAAACCAATAGAAAGATAAATGACATTTTGATAATTAGTTAAAATAGAAAATCAAATGTACATTTTTTAATTTACATTATGCCCATGAGTGATATTAAAACTAAAACATCAAATTATGTAATCAGCCATGCTTACAAATCTGAATTCATTTCTCTTCACGAATTCAAGGATTGGGAATTTTATACAAGCTCTGATATCTTGGGAGGCACTCAAACCCAACATTAATATTGCCTTCATCATGTCAAAGATTGAAGTCCCAGCTTCATCAGTTTGGTTTCTCGGTACTGTTTACGGGCAGCTCAAGTAATAGCAGTCACAGATCTCATTAAAGGCAAGTTTAGTTCATGCAAAATTTTATTTTGTTTAGTAACATGTTTATTGCCTATTTCTTTAACTCTCTGCCCTGTTGTGTTTCTTGAGTTTGACAGTTGCTGCAGTAAGGCCACTTTCTGAGAAGTGGAGTATCAGTTATCTGCAACATGGAACTTCACAGATCCATACTCTGGCCTGGCCAGTTCTGCACTGATAGGAAATCCTGGCATCAAGTGTGACTGCACAAATGTAATGCTTGCAATAACCTTGTTTTTTAATGGATTGGATTGTTAATTATATAATTTATTATTTTCCATGAACCAACTAAAAATCAAAACTGGTCAAATGGACAGGTTGCAGGCGTAAACTGCAGGCTCTCCACAGAGGCGTACGAACACGGACGTGTCCACTCTCTGTGGGGGAGCTCATCCTCTCCCCACCCAGGTGAGTCCCCCTTGTAAGTGCCCTCTCACCCTGCACTTGTCGTTTGTTTCCAGCTCTCCTAGGGTTTTCGGGATGCTTGTGTAGTTGCAGATAGTTGGGTGTTTTTCATTGTTAAGTGGTTGTGGGTGGCTTCGTTTTATGGAGGGAGGAACAGAGTGCGCTGGCCCTAAGCCAGGCGAAGGGAATAGTGGCATTTCCGATGACCCTGCTGTTAATTTGCCAAGATCTTTTAAACAAGCCTTAGCCGGCGGTGGTGTGGAGATCCCGGCGGAGGCAAGATTTCTTGTCGAAGGTTGTGGTAGCGATGGAGATCCATCTGGTAAGTCCCCTCTTGACTCCCTCAACTACTTGTACGTTTCTCCGAATAAAGATTTAAAAAACGTAATTTCTAATAACAAAGTAGATTAAAGGACACTGCAATTTTTTTATTTTTTGGTTGCTATAGACTCTAATAAACTGCTGTCTAGAATTTTTTTTTGATGATTGGTTAATTAAAATATGGGCAAACAAATTTGGGATTCATATTGGGTTTTTGTAGAATGATTCAGCGCGGTTTGTTTGTCATTTTTTTTTGGCAAATAAGGCCATGCAATCCAAAGTTCTCGAGAAGTCATACTGGAGTCTAGGGGGATGCACGTTTAGGGCTTTCCCTTGGTTGTTGACGGCCATCACAGAAGAGATTCATGCGCTCTCCAGCCCCAGATGGGTTGTACTAAAAAAATTACAATCTGAATTCTGGAGGCTCATCCCCCAAATCCTCACCCCAATTGGCACAATCGTGTGTATGGATGAGGCCATAACCACTCTTCCTCATCTCGATGCTCGAACACTAGTTTCCCTTAATCCTGGTATGGAAATCCCTGAAAATATTGTTCACTTAATTTTGGTATGGGAATCCCTGAAAATATTGTTATAAGGGAAGAGGACTCTCAATTCATGTGCCCCCTAGAAGTTTTGGGTGGGCTCAGTGTGTGTTATTTGTGCCACAAAGAGGGGCACATTCGTAAGAATTGCCCATTGATAAAAAAAAAAGGCTGCTAACTCCAACCCTTGAATCCCCTCCGAGCAGGTTGGCTCTATTAACCCCTCTAACGTGACTCCTCCTAGAGAGGAAAACCATGCTGAATCGCCTGTTATTCCTGGCTCTGCGAACCCGACTTCGGTTGCAGGGGTCGGTAATTCTCAACCGTTCTCGAACCTTGAAGTCAAAACGGTCTCACAAGTCACAGCTTCATAGGATACGGTGGCCTCTCCTCAAAACTTCATAGAATCAATTAGATGAATAACCCCTTCACTGTACTCTCACAAGGGGAAAATGAAAATGAAAACCTTTCAAAGGCAAGGGAAGAAACCTCGGCCAAAAACCTTGCTAATTTTTTTTTTGTGAACCTGGGGTTAGTCAAGAAGCTAAACATCCTACAATTAGCCACTAAAGAAATTAGACAACATATTGAAAATAACCTTGCAAACAGATATGTTTCTAATGATCTGCCTAAAATTACGCATCACCAAATCTGTAAAACTACTGACCAGTTTGGATATAAAATTGTTAAGCCCACTTTGGATGAGGCTAGGGCTAATGATTTGCCTGCAGCCTTAGTCGATGCCTCCTTGGGACTTGCTGAGGTCGCTAAAAATGGAGTCACTTTGGGGTCATCAAGCGCCTTTGATAGGCCCTCTCTAAT
This sequence comes from Sequoia sempervirens, assembly GCA_007258455.2. Classification (NCBI taxonomy): domain Eukaryota; kingdom Viridiplantae; phylum Streptophyta; class Pinopsida; order Cupressales; family Cupressaceae; genus Sequoia; species Sequoia sempervirens. The sequence continues at coordinate 324,107 of VDFB02180501.1, forward strand.
AGTTGTTAGCACTCCTACGACCCTGAGCCCGACTGCCATGCAAAAGGACAGGGTACAAACTAGCCCAACCCCTTTACCTAACCCAACCTTAACTGAGGTGGTATCATCTGAGGCTTGCACACAAGTCCTTAACCCTAACCTAACCCCTAGTGGAAACTACCCCAACAATTCCAAAAACTTTGATATGATTGGTTGTAAAGAAGATGGTATTGAATCTCAAAAAGAAGAGTGCACTCCCAGAAAAGCAAGCAATAATATTAACAAGGAAGACTTAACCTTTGGTAAGGTTTTAGCTGAAACCAAAGAATACAAAGCTGAAGAGGTTGGCAATAAGGGGTTGGAATCCTAGCCTGTGAAACCCAGACAAGGGCCAGGAAGGCCAAGAAAAAATAGTATCCCAATGGGAGGAAGTAAGTGTATAGGAGTGAATTTGCACCGCTTATGCAAATTCCCCGTTTTTCCTTTCTCCACTTTAGAAAATTGAATTCGGAGGCTAAATTACACGTAAGTCCATTGCCTTCATTCCACTTGGCACCTGTTTTGCGTGTCGGTGGAGGAATTTCTATTAGGAACGCTCACGCGACGCATAGACGTTTGCACGATGCGTTTACGTCCCTAGTAGATTCTTGCGGCTGGAGCTTGTAGAGGCATCACACTTCTCATTAGCAGTCGACTTGTAATGCCCTCTTCGGCCGACTGACTTGAATATGGCCGTTTTCTTCGCTTTCTCCTTCAAATTCACTATTCACTCTTTCATTTTATCTTCTAAGCATTCATTTGAACTTCTTCACAACTTCTTTTGCATCCCTTCAAGCATTCTAGTCTCCATTCCAGCATTCTAGCAACACTTTTACACTCCATAGCAGCAATTACTTCACTCCATCACTTCAGTAGAGCAAGTGTGGGACAACACCATTGCAACAGAGGCTCAAGTACTCTCATTGTCTCCTCCATTATCCTTGAATTCTCTTGGTGGAGGTGGTAAGCTTCCCATTCATCTCCTCTATTACTTGGTTGAGTAAGCACTTTTATTGTTTTGTAGTGTTTTAGTGTTCTTTATTACATTACTTTCTTTATCATACTCGCTTTCTTAGTTGTCTGTGGAGGTGGAAACACCTAAACGGGGGTCTGACTGAGACAGACCCCTATACAGCCACCCAACAATTTTCCTCTTCTTTATGTGTAAGTGAACATGTTTTTAGGGGCTAGTTGGCGAACAAATTCCTTTGTGAGATCATTCTTGCCACCCTAACTCTTGTATTTTTACATTATCACATTAGAGCATATTTTGCTTACTTGATAGCATTGTTTTGGCCCTTTAGTAGTAGCTAGATGGGCCATTAGCTTGTTTTCCAAAGTTCAACCTTGTCTCTTTAGTTGTCTGGTCATACAGATGCTAGCACACTTGAGAGATGCTAGCGCGCCACGCTATCGTCCCGGGACCACGCTTTCGTCCTTGGGCAAAGAGCTTCCTGAGGTGTAGTGTTGAACCCAAAAATTGGCTCGCCTAGCCCCGTTTTGTATTTTAAGTCTGTAGAGTGATTGAGCGACCTTATAGTCCCCATCCTTCTTGTCCTGTGTTTCCTAACACCCCATTAAGCTGAGGTAAGTTAGGGCAGCCTTTTGCTCTTGACCCTCAGTGACCTAGGGCCTTGAACGTGATCAGTCCCCCTCTCTTACATTTTTGGTGAACCCGATGTGAACCATTTTGGTTTTGTTTTGCGATATTGATAGTTCCTTTCCTCGTACTCTAGGAGTGTTGTAGGTGCGAGTGTTGTGAGGTTGTCACCTTACAACCCAACCTACGATCCCCAGTTGGTGTAGTTGGAAGGTTCCAAAGGTGTTGCATAACGAAACCTTAATTGGGTCACCGTCTTATCCTTTAACCTTTAGGGACTCTGTGAAAGTATCGTCTAGTGTGCGTAATGGCCTCCTTCCTGCATCAACCTATCCCCTCTACATAGCCTATGGATAGTGGCACTGGTATAACCTTCACTTCACAGGACCTGCCAATGGGTTTTAAAAAGGAACCATCTCCTCTTTATATCCCTATGCGGATCAATGGAAACATCACAACAAGTGTTCTTGTTGATCCAACATCACAAGTAAACATAATAATCAAGGTGTAGATACCTAAATTTAATCACTTCCATATGATTAAATTTGTTGCGTTCACGCCTATCATATTAATATTAATTTATTAAATTAATATTACCCCCTGTGTCTCATACTGACAAAGTATTTAATTTAATAAGTAATACTTTGTCTTTTACTTTATTCCTCTCTAAATTAAATAAATACACTAATTTATTTAATTTAGTCACTTATCCTCCTTTTGATTTAAAAATCAATTTAAAAATTTCTCACTTTCTCTCTCCTTGTCACATCCTCCAACATTTGCCACTTGCCTCTAACCTTCTGTTAATTAGCCTAATCCAATATTTGCTGGCGTAGCGAAATGCGTTAAGCTATGTTGGCAGCATATGCGGTGCGATTCTTCCGTTTTCCTTTTAATGATAACCCTCCTATACTGTGTGAATTTTAGTCGCATTTATCTAGGCTCACTCGGCAAATGTGAATTTTTAATTGGATTCCCAGATCAAAGAGACACAGGGCGGACTTGTCTAATCTCGTGTGGTAAGTCCCTTTGGAACCACACCACTTTTATCCTCTAGATTATCTATGAATGTGAATTTTAATTCACATTTATCCTCCCCAACCTCATTTCGGCACTAAAAGTAGATTTTGAGAGTCCCAAATTAGCAAGAGTCGCTCTTCCCAGCAGAGACCAGAAATCCACTTTTTGTTGGAAATCTCTCCCGTCCCCAGATTAAGTATGGCTTCCTACGTATCATTTGACTAGCTTCGTCTCGCGCCATTATCTCTTGTCCAGATTTCGCACTCCATTATCGAGATGTGAGGGGCTTAATGGGATATCTCAACCCACCGTAGCCCGTACGTCTTGGCGCGATGGAAACAATTGAATTACAGGAATTCAAATTCTCCTATAAATACCCATATGATTTACTATGCTTTTTATTTGAGGCACTACGTATCTTTGTTATTTGGCGATACTCAACAACTTTCAACTTCCATACTACGTCTTTGTCCATTTGAATCATGGCGTTTTGTCAATTATCGTGCTTTCTTGATCGTTTTGCACATGGAATCTTGCGTTTAGTCGTTCAATCTGCCGTCCCAAGGAAGCCTTGTGGTATTCAAATCGAAATTTGTCGAGAATAGCAAACCATGAGGGAAGGTGATATTGTCTGTTTGTTTATCTATTTAAATTTTCTTGTTTCTAACCTAACTTGTTTAATCTTGAGGTGTCCTTGGTGTTTTATGTCATGTTTAACATTGGGTCGCGCTACGTTTAGAATGGCGTAGAAATAATGGGCATCTGCAGCGAGGAGATCGTGTTGGTTTTACATAAAGATGGGTATGATGCACCTGTGAGCACCATCCACACACATGACGGGCTTTTCGTGCCCCCTTTGGGTAGTATTGTCTTGTCGGTCTTGGTTGGACCTAAATCTGTGAAGCTCCTATTTGACATTATCCCTGGATCTGAACTCTTTAGAGTAAAGTTGGGTATCCCTTGGTTAGTGGCTATGAACGTGGTACCCTTAATCGTGCATAAATGCTTAAAATTTATCCACGAGGGTTCTATACATGTAATTCATGACACTGGTTATAAACCATCAGTTGCTCATGGTAGCTACTCCATGGACTACTCTTGGCTTGCGCCTATTGGTCCTCTTCTGCCTAGGATGGACCTCCTACATCAAACGTATCAAAACTATAAGAAAGGGTGCTTAAGGCCGAATGTAAGATACCCTTCGTCACCTTATGTTGTTTCACATAGGGCCTGCTTAAAAGCTAATAGCGATACCACTAAGGCAATATGAAGGAAGAAGAGAAGCGGTCCCGAGATCCTCCTTCCTCTTTTGCTGGTTACTCTGACGCTTCTTTTTGCTCTATCGTGGTACCGTTAGATTTTGCTCTGTATTTGCAAGAGAACCCTATGATGTCCGCTTGGCGAAAGCCTAAGCGTCCTACATTCAAACTTCTTGTTCTGCCGATGGAGCCTAGACCTGTTCTATATAACAGGAAGAAGGTTTCCCGTGGAGAGTCCTCTTTGTCTCGACCTTCGCGGCCTCCTACCGCTCCTGCTCCCAAAGTAGTGAATGGAAAGAGGCATGTTGCCGAGGCACTTGATCCAACTCCCCCCGCTACCCCTCATCCTACTCCTCCTACTCCCGTATAGGAATTCGTTCCTCCACTAGATACCGGTATAGTGGACGTTACCATGGTTGAGCAAGAGCTTTCTGGTCTTTCGCAACCTCTAGCCTGTAGCTCAAAGAGTCATAGAAACTGCCTTGTGCACGAGCGCAAGTGCCGACAAAAGGCTCTCCTGGATAAGGAGGACGCCTCACAGAGGAAGGAGGAAGAGACGACCACCCTTTCTTCAAGGCCTCCCGCAGTGTCTCCCTCTCTCCTTCCCTCTGCTTTCCTTCAGTTTAGTTCCGCATCATTTCCAGCTTCCGCCACGAGTGTGAATGCGCCTAACTCTAAGTGGGTACAGGTGTTCATCCCTCCTTCGATGGAGTCGCCTTTGCTGATGTCCGTTTTGGATATCCAACCTTTCCCGAAGCTCATGGATATGACTAATACCTCAGTTGTATCCACTGCAGTTATTTCCTCCTCTTCCTCTGTACCTCTAGCCTCGTCTGTGGGGAGTTCGTCTCCTCCGACGAAGCAAAAGGTGGAGTGTGATCCTTCTAGCAATAGGGGACGTAAGAGGAGCCCACCTTCTTCACAAGGTGGTCTCGTGCTGACTTGTTATGTCCTAGTGATGGATCTAGTCGCGGCTTCCCTAAAGTTCGTCATTGCTCCCGAGTTGTATGGCAAGCCTAGCGTTGAATCTCAGGCGCAGCCTGCCCTATCCACTGAAGTTAAACACGACACTCCTGTAGGGTGCATGTTTATCTCTGTGGATGAAGTTCTAGTCTTGTTAGTGATCTTCGCGAAATCGCTAACCCTAGCTCCACAAGAGCTCGGTGAAGAAGACCTTGCAAGGCCCTCTTCCTTAGCCCTTGTTGTGGGAGGGCCAGATGCTCCTCCTCTTAACATCCCACCGCTGCAAACTCGTCCTCCTTCCCCCTACGATGATCTAGAGTGGGAAGTGGATGACCTCTTGGTCAATCAATGTTAGGAGGAGGCCTCTTCTTGATCTTTCGTGTGTATGTGTGTTTTGTGATGTGTTCCCCCATGATCGTACTGTGTGCCTGGATGACCCTTGTCACCCTTATTGGTGGTTGGATACAAGCATGGTTTTTGTGTCGTAAACCTTCCCTCTATTTGTATCATCATTCTTCCATGTTTGTGTTTGATTTTTCGGTAAATTGGGGACGATGCAAAGCGTTGGGGGCATTTAAGCTTCCCTTCCATGTTGACCCAATTTTTTTATTTTTACTTTGTTTTCTCGTGCATTCTTCACATCGTCTAATATAGTAGGGGGTTGATGACAATTCATTTATATACTATTACTATATATATATTTATTTATTTATGAGCAGTTTTGACCTTGAAATATTAGGCTACCCCTATGCCCTTTGTTTGTGATTTTCTCTTTTGCTTTCTCTTTATCTTTCTCTCTTCTTTGCTTGAGTTGTCCCTCTCATGTGTGACAATGCCTTTCTTCAACATTTTAATTTTCAGAAAATGCATTCGTTGCCAACGAATCTTTTTTTGAAAATCTTCACAAATCTTTTTTCAAAATCACATTCTCAACTTGGAACCCTAACGGAACATGTTTCCTTCATCATGGGTTCGTAAAGGAAGGACTTGAAAACCTTCATTTGAAGCAGGAACAACTTTGACCTTCCCCTTGCATGAGGGCATATTCTTCCTTTCGAATTATTTGATGAAGTGAACATCTTTCAAAATGATCCCTTGATGATGGATCAATTGGAGAAAGAAAATATTCGCTTTTGAACTATGCGTCCCTTGAGTGGACCCCTTCTTCACGATGGGTTCCCGAGGGAGCCCTTTGAAAGTCTTCCAAATTATTGACTGTCTACGCAACTATCCACTTACTTGCCTATGGGGTTGCTTCCTGCCTCTGCGGAGTCCACTTTCCTAGGTTTCCTCCGTGCAAGAGATCTTGGGGGATACCTCCTTGCAAGTCTAAGAGCCTGTAGGGCGCTTCCTTTGAGCTTCCTCCATGCGAGAGATCTTGGGGGTGGCTCCCCTACAGGTCTGTAGGCCTGTAGGGCGCTTTCTTGGGTTTCCTCCATGCGAGAGATCTTGGGGGTTACCTTCCTTGCAGATTTGCGGGTCTGTAGGGCACTTTCCTGGGTTTCCTTCATGTGAGAGATCTTGAAGGACACCTTCCCTACAAGTTTGTGGGTCTATAGGGCGCTTTCCTAGCTTCCTCCATGTGAGAGATCTTGAGGGATGCTTCTTGGGTATCCTCCATGTGAGAGTTCTTGGGGGACACCTTCCTTGTAGATCCTATAAGGCGCTTACTTCACGAGGCTTCCTTCATGTGAAAGATCTTGGGGGTTACCTCCTTGAAGGTCCGTGGGCCTGTAAGACGTGTTCTTTCTTCAACTTCATAGTTCTAAGAAGCTATGGAGTCCTTCGCTTGCCCTACACCTTCAGGTTGATCAGATCGTGGTCTACTTCCTCGACGGTGCAGATATACACTTATAACCTTATTCTTCTATGATCTACATTACCGAAACACTCATCAATATTTGTGCTTGCTAAAGTGGGGGAAAAATGTATAGGAGTGAATTTGCACCCTTTATGCAAATTCCCCTTTTTGCCTTTCTCCACTTAAAAAAACAAAATTTGGAGGCTAAATTATACATAATCTTGTTACCTTCGTTCCACTTGGCGCTTGTTTTGTGCGTCAGTGGGAGAATTTATGTTGGGGACACTTGTACGACGTGCAGGCATCTACGCGACGCGCTTACGTTCCTAGCAGATTCCTGAAGCTGGAGCCTGTAGAGGCATTACACTTCTCATTGGCAGTCGACTTGTAACGCCCTCTTCGGCTGACCAACCTGAATATGGTCGTTTTCTTCACTCTTTCCTTCAAACTCACTATTCACTCTTTCATTTCATCTTCTAAGCATTTAGTTGAAATTCTTCACAACTTCTTTTGCATCCCTTCAAGTAATCTTCAAGCATTCTAGTCTCCATTCTAGCATTCTAGTAGCATTTTTACACTCCATAGTAGCAATTACTTCACTCCATCACTTCAGTAGAGCAAGTGTGGGACAACACCATTGTAGCAGAGGCTTGAGTACTCTCATTCTCTCCTCCATTAGCCTTGAGTGCTCTTGGTGGAGGTGGTAAGCTTTCCATTCATCTCCTCTATTACTTGGTTGAGTAAGCACTTTTACTGTTTTGTAGTGTTAGTGTTCTTTATTACATTACTTTCTTTATCATACTCGCTTTCTTGGTTGTCCATGAAGGTGGAAGCACCTCAACGAGGGTCTAACTGAGGCAGACCCCTATACAACCACCCAACAATTTTCCTCTTCTTTGTGTGTAGGTGAATGTGTTTCTAGGGGCTAGCTGGCGAACGAATTCCTTTGTGAGATCATTCTTGCCACCCTGACTCTTTGCATTTTTACTTTATCACATTAGAGAATATTTCGTTTACTTAATAGCATTGTTTTGGCCCTTTAGTAGTAGCTAGCTGGGTCGTTAGCTTGTTTTCCAAAGTTCAACCTTGTCTCTTTAGTTGTCTAGTCGTACATACGCCAACGCACTTGAGAGACGCTAGCGCGTCGCGCTGTCGTCCTAGGACCGCGCTTTTGTCCTCGGGTAGAGAGCTTCTTGAGGCGTAGTGTTGAACCCGAAAATTGGCTCGCCTAGCCACATTCCGTATTTTGGGTCTATAGAGTGATTGAGGGACCTTATAGTCCTCATCATTCTTGTCCTACATTTCCTAAGACCCCGTTAAGTTGAGGTAAGTTAGGGCAGCCTTCCACTCTTGGCCCTCTATGACCTGTGGCCTTGAACGTGGTCACATAGTTACGGGACTCGCCTAGACTCGCCCAGACACGACGAGTCACACTCCGCACACCCCTGGTCGCGTCCTGGGAGCGCTGGTGCGACCGCGGCCGCGTCCAGGCGTGTCTAGGCGGGACTCACCGAACGCGCCGCATCCAGGAGAGTCCCAAGCCCTAGACACGGCCGGCGCAGCCAAGGCCAAAAAGGCCAAAAAAAACATAACTTAAAGTTTTTATATATTTATTTTTAACTTAGATTATCTCCTTAGCCCTAAAAGCAACCTCATTTCATTCATTTGGAAAAATAGGAGGAGAAGAGAGAGTTGTGAAGAAAAATAGGAGGAGAATGTGATGAGCCTAACCAAATCAAACTCAAAAACTCTTCACTTGCTGTCTTGGAATTTTTGTCAAACAGTTTGCAACAATGTATGAACTTGTTGATATAAATTTTTGTTTGTCTAGCTATATGTTTGCATGCAACAATTGATGTTTTTGAATGTTTTCTAATGATGCAAGATAGGTTAACAATGCAAGAAAAGTGATATACTAAGAGTTTTTTATCATTCCATACACAATGAGTGACTGAAAATTATCCTATGCAGCTAATTGACATAATGTCAAACACTTTTCATGCAACCAATGGTGGCCAATATGCATCTACAACAACTAAGCATTAATACAAACACTTTCCTTACCAACTGAATGTGCAAGAAGACATCTACAACCACTTGGCATTTAATCAAACAATTGACATGCATACTAGAGTGTACAAATGAGAACTACAACCATAGACAATTTTTCAAACAATTGCCAAGCAACTTCAAATTTAGACTCTTTAATGCAATGGTCTGATTAGCAAGACTCAGAGAATCTAATTTCAATACTCCTATGATTAGCCAAGACTCTTGGCTTTACAATCTAATGCCTTCCTAAAATATGAATACACATTGCAGCAACTAGCATTATCTTATACACTATATATGAATGTAAATAACATAAAACCTGGTGTAATTCAAGCCCCTGATGTTGGTGATAAGATAGCAGCCTTGGTTCCTCCAGAATGATCTCTGAAATCTTCAATGATAAACCAGATATGAACATGAATGTTATTCAAAACCCTCTAGAAGTCGTCCCTGGCAGCCCAGCTAGCTCTAATTACAAGACCAATGCACAAAGCAGTATGCCTTCAAACATATTTCCTCCAATCTGTCCACAAATGCCTAAAAGATAATAAACAATGGCTGCAAATGTGAAGCTACAGGTCTATAAACCATAACAACAGATAATAATCTTGATATTCTTCAATGGAAATTCTTCAAAGTTTGAAATACTCTTCACTAATGGTTGTTCTTTACATATTTGAAATCTGCTCTTCAAACCCTAGTGAAATTCTAAGGATAACCACTTAATATCTGCATTGGTACTGTAGCGAACACTGTTCACATGCACTATAGCGAACACTGTTCACATCATTGTAGCGGATCACTGTAGCGCGACACTATTCACGTGTACTGTAGCAGCCAACACTAAATCTAATCTGCAAGTAATAACCTTCAAACCCTTATTCAGAAAGTACAATAATACATCAGCTATTGTACTCAAATATATTTCTCAATGTAGCACAAATAGAGAACTGGAGTATCTTCCTCCCAGCTGCAATAATTCAAGTGATATTTCACACCCTCAAAATTGCTATCAATAGGAAGTTTTCGTTTCCTATGACAAAGAAGTAATTTGCAGAAACCCTAGGCTCCACAAGATGAAACAACAACAACAACATCAAATCTGCCTTCTAAGAATGAAGCCCAAGATGTCTATTTATTCTTTTTCCCCAATTTCTCCAGAAGCTTCTAGAAATTTATTTTATTTTTTAATTAAGTGACTTTATAAGATATTTTATAATTCAAGTCACTTTATTAAATTAATTAAATATAAGGTCACCTTTTAATTTTAATTTATTTAATAACCTTATAATTAATTAATTTAATACCACTTAATGATTTAATTAAAGTAACTAATTAGTCACCCTCTTGAAAAATCATTATTTTGGACAACTTAATTAATTAAATTAATTAAATCAAATTACCTCCAAAAACGGGGACATTACAGTCTGCCCCTCCTAAAATTGCTTGTCCTCAAGCAATTCACCACCTGGATCCCACAAGAAGAACTGCATAATGGCCCTATCATTACCAAACAACTCCTATAACACCAACACTCGCACAATCTGTTGAATCAACTCATTCCCAAAACTGTGATAGTGAATCTGATGCAACCACACGATTGGAAAACCACTACCTATTGCTTCCCATTGTGTCACTCTAATACCCCATGTCTCCAAAACACTACAAGTCTCCAAGTCCTGAATCAAATGATAATCATCATGAGAGAGCAAAGTAGAAGACCTGCCAAACTTGGAATCATCATTCGAGGTCGGAAACAAATCATATCCGAGCTGACTAGAACACTCCTTATTCCACCCACCTCTCTGTGTCATCAAAGTCATCGTCAACTCTTGAACATGTGGGCTGAAATCAAACTGATGAGCATACCTCAAGATGCAATCGAGGTGAAACTCTCCTAACTGAGCTAATGGAATACCCGAATGATCAAGTGTATTCCATCCATTATTCCCATCCTCAGAAAAAGGCTCACAACTCATAATAGGATGAGTTGGTTGTGCAAAAACATCACCATGAATGCCATCTACAATCTTGCCCTCATCATGGATGCTATCTATTGCCTAGCAAGGTGTTGAATCAATACCAAAACCCAACGTGGAAGTCCTAGAAGGAATCATCTCCTTCTGATTCAACTGACCAATGTTAGCCTCCAGAGTACCGAAGAAGATACTAGTACTCAAAACTCCACTAGCACCTGAATCTGCCGTCGACACTAATGTGTCTACACCACCACCTAACACTACATCTGTATCCTGACTGTGAACACTAGGTGAACTCATACTGCTATCATCTACAAGTGTCCTAGCTACTCGGAAGGAATGCTTTGAATCCTGAAGTGCTAACTGAGTGCTCACCAAAGAATCCCTAGTGACCATAAGCTCCTGAGAAAGCATATCAACTTCCTCCTCTTTCCTCATCAAGGCATCTGAATAGATCCCAACAAGGTTAAGAAGGTGGTCACGGTCTGAAAGAAGTTGTAAATAACTTGATTTCATCCCTCCCATGCCTTCTTTGATCTCGTGCAAGCTATCATGAGAAGACTCTGCCACAACTCCCTTTTGTCTTCTCTCAAGTTGAACCACCCAAAGGTGATTTTCAATCATCTTATGCATCCTGTCATGATGAGATAGAGCTGCCACGATCCCATCCTCATTCAGCTTTAGCTAGTTCCTCAAACTGTGTAGACCATGCGGAGTATCTCTAGCTTGAACCTCACATGAAGAAGCCTCTAACTGTGCCTGATATTCTTTTTCCACAAAGTCCTGAATGCTCTCATGTCGATTTGCAAGTAGGTCAACACCAATTCCATCTGTCAAATCAGCAGTGACTTGAATAGGTGTCTGAAAACGAGAGGACTCGTGCTGCTTCATGTCCTCATCATCATCTTGCTCAATTGAAACATCGGATGATTGCATGCTATCCTCTTGAAAAGAAGATGAAACCATAGGTGAAGTATCATTATCCTTAAATTGTTCAACCAAACTTCTTAACAACTCATGTGCCATGGGTGACACATCTTGCTCACCTTTCCAAACAGCCCATAGGTCATTTGTCACGAGCTTAGAAATAGCATCATCCTCATACAAAACTGAAGACATGATGGATTGCATTGAAGTGAGCACGCAACTAGGATGAAACTCATCGATAACATTCCAAAATATATGAAACATCTTGCGAATGTCATCAACACAATCCATGGATAACATAATGTTTTCAAAACTGAACTTTGCAAATACTTCAAGTAGTTTTACCCTCTTAGAAAAATAAGGGTTTTTGATGTCATCCAAACCTTTGAAAATTGCCACCATGATTTGAAGTACCTCTTTCATAATATGGCTGTCATAAGGATCAGTAGGAGCTGTTATCCTCATAATTTCACTAATGCAAGAGATGGCTGCAAGTCTTACCACCTCATCATGATGTCTCATAAGTTGTGGCTTAACCAAGCAATGCACTGCTGGAGACAAAGCTAGTTCCATAATATCAGAATGTGACTGATCAACTATGCATAGACAAGTCTCTAACTCCTCCAAAGTGCTTAGAAGAACCTCCTTTTGCTGAGATAGATGTTCTAATTTCTTCCCTGTGTTGTAAATTCTTTCTTCCAAATCCCTTTCACTTGTTAAAGCCATGCTGATAGCTGAAACTGATTCTTGAAATAACCCAATCAGGCTGGCAAGAAACCGCTCTGATACCACTGTGATGAGCCTAACCAAATCAGACTCAAAAACTCTTCACTTGCTGTCTTGGAATTTTTGTCAAACAGTTTGCAACAATGTATGAACTTGCTGATATAAATTTTTGTTTGTCTAGCTATACGTTTGCATGCTACAATTGATGTTTTTGAATGTTTTCTAATGATGCAAGATAGGTTAACAATGCAAGAAAAGTGATATACTAATGGTTTTTGATTCCATACACAATGAGTGACTGAAAATTATCCTGTGCAGCTAATTGACATAATGTCAAACACTTTTCATGTAACCAATGGTGGCCAATATGCATCTACATCAACTAAGCATTAATACAAACACTTTCCTTACCAACTGAATGTGCAAGAAGTCATCTACAACCACTTGGCATTTAATCAAACAATTGACATGCATACTAGAGTGTACAAATGAGAAGTACATCCATAGACAATTTTTCAAACAATTGCCAAGCAACTTCAAATTTAGACTCTTTAATGCAATGGTCTGATTAGCAAGACTCAGAGAATCTGATTTCAATACTCCTATGATTAGCCAAGACTCTTGGCTTTACAATCTAATGCCTTCCTAAAATTTGAATACACATTGCAGCAACTAGCATTATCTTATACACTATATATGAATGTAAATAACATAAAACCTGGTGTAATTCAAGCCCCTGATGTTGGTGATAAGATAGCAGCCTTGGTTCCTCCAGAATGATCTCTGAAATCTTCAATGATAAACCAGATATGAACATGAATGTTATTCAAAACCCTCTAGAAGTCGTCCCTGGCAGCCTAGCTAGCTCTAATTACAAGACCAATGCACACAGCAGTATGCCTTCAAACATATTTCCTCCAATCTATCCACAAATGCCTAAAAGATAATAAACAATGGCTACAAATGTGAAGCTACAGGTCTGTAACCCATAACAACAGATAATAATCTTGATATTCTTCAAAGTTTGAAATACTCTTCACCAATGGTTCTTTGCATATCTGAAATCTGCTCTTCAAACCCTAGTGAAATTCTGAGGATAACTACTTAATATCTGCATTGGTATTGTAGCGAACATTGTTCACGCGCACTATAGCGAACATTGTTCACGTCATTGTAGCGGATCACTGTAGCGCGGCACTATTCACATGTACTGTAGCAGCCAACACTAAATCTGATCTGCAAGTAATAACCTTCAAACCCTTATTCAGAAAGTACAATAATACATCAGCTATTGTACTCAAATATATTTCTCAATGTAGCACAAATAGAGGACTGAAGTATCTTCCTCCCAGCTGCAATAATTCAAGTGATATTTCACACCCTCAAAATTGCTATCAATAGGAAGTTTTCGTTTCCTATGACAAAGAAGTAATCTGCAGAAACCCTAGGCTCCACAAGATGAAACAACAACAACAACATCAAATCTGCCTTCTGAGAATGAAACCCAAGATGTCTATTTATTCTTTTTCCCCAATTTCTCCAGAAGCTTCTAGAACATTATTTTATTTTTTAATTAAGTGACTTTATAAGATATTTTATAATTCAAGTCACTTTATTAAATTAATTAAATATAAGGTCACCTTTTAATTTTAATTTATTTGATAACCTTATAATTAATTAATTTAATACCACTTAATGATTTAATTAAAGTAACTAATTAGTCATCCTCTTGAAAAATTATTATTTTGGACAACTTAATTAATTAAATTAATTAAATCAAATTACCTCAAAAAATGGGGACGTTACAAAGAAGAGAGGGCAACCAACAAGCTGTTGAGGACAAATCCAGGGTCATATATCATTTGGGGAGCTTCATACCAAAAAGGAGGTGTATTGAGAGCTCATTACTAGTGATTGGGAGGAGTTTGCATTGCATTCCAAGCCAAATCTAAGAGGTAAGTTTGATTTTAATTGATTTTTTTTGTGTTTTTTTAACAAATAATTCATTGTAATTTGTAAAATCATTATTTTTTTGAGTTTGCATATTTTTTTTACAACCCTACTTGCAACTTAAATAATTTTAGAAACCCTACTTTTGCAGCCACATTCATTTGCAAATCAAGCCATATTATTATTTTCACAATGTCTCAAACCCCAATCAGAAAAGACCCTGCTTGGAAACATGTTGAAATATTTCCCGGAATGAAAAGAGGAGACACAAAATGTAACTACTGCAAAACAATATATCATGGAGGCATAAATAGATTAAAATACCATCTTGCACACATACCTGCCCATGATGCAGTGGGTTGCACTAAAGCACCTCCTGAGGTTGTTCGTGAAGTGCAGGTGCAATTAGAAACTTTTGAAATGCAAAAAGAAATGAAAAAGAAACAAAAGTAGGAGTTGGTGAGTGTTGGAGTTGGATAGGGACTTGGTGCTGTTGGAGATGCTTCTTCCATGCCTCCATACCATCCTAGTGATAGTGCTTTTGTTTCTGCATCCGCTATACCTATGCGTACTCCTAGTGTTGGTGGTGCTGCTACTGCTAGTGGTTGTGGCAGTATTAGCATTGGCCCTAGAGTTCATAAATATAGGGTGGACTCATATTTTGTACCACGCACTACTCCTAGTTCCCAATCATCGCTTGAGAGCATGGGTTGGAACAAGGACGCACATGATGCAACAAAAAAGACAATTGCAGACTTTTGGTACTACTGCACCATTCCCTTCCATGTAGCCAGGTAATTCTTTTTCGTTTAATTGTTTTAAAATTTATATTTAAATTTTAGAATATAGATGTATCTCATTATTGAATTTAAATTTAAAGTTAAAAACTTAAAACTTTTTATTTTACAATACTTATGTAACTTATTAATTTATTTATGACATGTTTTAGGTCACCTTTTTGGCAAAACATGGTTGATGCCATAACCATATGTGGGGCGGGGTTCAAAGCCCCTAGTGAAGATGAATTAACGGTCCCACTTTTGACTCAAAAGGTGGCAGATGTGAAAGCACAATTAGAGGAGCAACGCAAGCAGTGGAGGATGATTGGTTGCACCATCATGACTGATGGTTGGATCGATAGGAGAAATAGGATGCTGCTTAATTTCCTAGTTTCCTCCGGAGGTAATTGTAATTCCCTCAATGCATTGAAATTTGAATTTAATTTAGTGATTAATAATTTAATATGGCTGATCTATGTTTTTTAATTTATTGAATAATTGGTTTTGCTTATTTTTTCAGGTGACACCGTCTTCATGAAGTCCATTGATGCTTCTGCCCAATTCAAAAATGCCACATACTTGTGTGAGGCTATAAAGGAGGTGATAGCTGATGTGGGGGAAGAGAATGTAGTGCAAGTGGTGACAGATAATGCAACAAATTATGTTGTTGCTAGTAGATTATTGATGGAGAGACACCCTACTATATTTTGGACTCCATGTGCCGCCCATTGCATTGACCTCATGTTGGAGGATCTTGGCAAGCTCCCATGGATCAAAACATGTGTGGATGCAACAAAAAACATATGCAAATTTGTATACAATCACACATGGGTGCTTAACCTTATGAGGAAATACACGGGGTTGAGGGAGTTGTCTCGTCCTGGCATCACTAGGTTTGCAACAAATTTTATCACGATGCAATCCTTGATTCGGTCAAAGGTAGCTTTAAGGTGCATGTGATCTTCCTCATCCTTTTCTACAAGCACTGCAGGAATTGTTTTGGATGATTGCATTTTTGATGAGCAAGGGTTTTGGACACCAATGGACGAGATTGTGAAGGTAAAATTTAATTCTTTATTATGTTTTAATTTTTAATCATATCTTACTTTTATTTGTTTATTTTCATTCACACTTATTTGTGAAACGTGTTTGCACTTTGCAGTTTATTGAGCCCTTGCTAGTTATCCTACGAGTTGCAGATGGGGAGAAGCCCGCAATGGGCTACATATATGAGGGCATGGATAAGGCCAAAGAGGCCATTAGATCAGTCTATGGTGGAGTTGAGGAGAAGTATCGTCCCATTTGGGATATCATTGATAGGAGATGGCAAAACCAACTTCATAGGCCCATCCATGCAACCGCATGTTTCCTAAATCTGGCCTTCCAATTCCGTCATGATTTCTGTGTAGATAGAGAAATTCTTAGTGGGCTCTACACGACGATAGAGCGGACGTTGCCCGCTATTACTACATAGATGGTGCAGGAGATAGATGCCTTCACTAAGGCACAAGGATATTTCTTTGCATGCCAAATGTGCAAAGATAATAGGACAACATTACTGCTAGGTAAAAATATATTTAAGGGCATAATTTTCATCTTTTTATATTATAATTTATTATTAAATGTTGAACTTGAGCTTGAAACTTGAAATGAGATTGATTTGGTTTTTTTTTCTCATCTCAGATAGATGGTGGCATATGTTTGGTTCTGATACACTGATCCTGCAAAATATTGCCATTCGTATATTGAGCTAGCCATGCAATTCATCTGGTTGTGAGGGCAATTGGAGTATGTTTGAGCACATACACTCCAAGAAGCACAATAGATTGACAGTGGAGAGGATGAATGACTTGGTATATGTTCATTACAACTTTCAGCTCAGATACAGGAAGCTTTTTGACCACGACAAAACCCCGACCAGTCTAGAGGAGGTTGATCCACAGTCTGAGTGGATCATTGAGGCTATAGATGTAGTATTTAGTGACGAGGACCTTGATTGGGTGGACCAGACAGAGAGAGAGGCCGAGGTTGTAGCCATGGATGAGGAGGCTAGAGCACGAGGAGACATAGTTGTTGTTGGTGAGAGTGGCATGGAGAGTCAGACACAGGCAGAGACTATGGCTGTAGCTGCAACATCATCTAGAACCCTTAGACGCCTTCGTAGGAAGGATGCTGGCTCCACTATGCCATAGGGCATAGAGTCATAGACTTATAGCTATTGTTTTAATTTTGATATTTCATATTTGTATTGAACATTTGATGTCATGGATTTCATATTCCATGAGTTTTGTATACATTTGACTAATTTTATATATCTAAGTATGCTATTTCCTTCAGCAGCGCAACTACAATTTGTGTACTTTATACTTATGTGATCATTGTATACTTGTGCATGTGATAAAATTTGCTTTTATTTGTGTTGTATTCAATAAAGGGTGCTTGAAACAAATTTTAAATCTTGAAAAATCTCTAAATTTTTAGGTTTTTTTCAACTTTTTTTCATTTTGCCGAGTTTGCGATGAGTCTGAGACCCGAGTCACCCTCGCCGAGTCCGAGTCTCATTACTATGCGTGGTCAGTCCCCCTCTCTTATAGTAAGAAGATGACTCTATTTAAACAAAAGAGGAAGAAGGTCAACACTGTTATCCAATCTCCAATATCTAAGAAATTGGAAACAAAAGATAAAACACCTAAGTGTTTTGAACAATTTAGAGGAGAACAAAGCGAAGTCCCTATGAATGTTGAAAATGAAAATTAATTACATCTCCTGGAATGTCAGGGGACTTGAATCCCATGACATGAAATATATTGTAAGGAGATTTCTTAATCTCGAGAAAGAAAAAGATTTTGTTTTGCTGCAAGAAACAAAGGCCATAGGTTTTACTTTGGAAACAAATTTAAAATTTGTATGGAATGGATCAAAATTCTTCATGACCTCTCATGAAAAGGGTAGGGAAGGGGAAGCCATTTTGGTGTCCAACCAATAGGAACAATATATCACTAATAGCGGCAGTATATCACTGATAGTGGCTCCTCTCCCTGCAATAGGGTTGCATGGGCAACCCTGGAAAGGGATGGGATGCTTTTTGGCATCTGCTTTATTCATGCCCCTAATGATCACAGGGAAAGGTGTGGGATTTGGCAGTGGCTTGCTGGGCTACCAGACATCCCCTGGGTCTTGGGGGATGATTTCAATATGATAGAGCAAGCAAAGGATAAATGGGGTGGGGTGGATATGGCTTGGAAAGTTAACGAAAAACATTTCTGGACAAGGCTGAAAAGCAAGCTAAGACTAGTGGACCCCATGGAAGGCAACAAAAAGCAATGCAATGTTGTATGGTACACTTGGTGTAACACACAGAAAGGTGGTGACAAAATCTATTGTAGATTAGACAGATTCTATGCGAATAAAGAGTCCTTCAACTTCTACCCAAATGAGGATGGGTCCAAGGTCCAAGTGTATCCCTGGGCTAGCATTATGCCTTGTGTGAACAATGTTGCTGAAACAAGGGTGAAGAGTGGGTTCATCCTAAACACCCACCCACTAAAAGACCTTGACTGTTAAGAGGCCATTTCCTCTCTTAGAGAAATCAACAAGTGGATGTTAAAAGATGCACCCACCATTGAAAGATGGAATGCGAATGTTGAAGGTTGGAGAACCCTTTTCCAAACAATTGGCAAAAAGCGGGCTCTTGACGGCATAAGGGAGGAAAAGGAACTCCAAGATTGCCTGCTAGAAGCTGAAACAAGGTTGCAAGAGAAGCCAAATGATTAGATCTTATGTGAAACTTTAATTGCAGCCAAAGATAGCATGAGAAGAATCCAAAATCACAAAATAAAGGGGCAAAAGGTTAGAGAAAAATTGAACCAGCTCAACTATGGGGATAAAGGATCAAAGTTCTTCTTCAAGTACCTTAAGGAAAAAAAAGCTAGAGAGCAAGTGGGGAAAATCTGGGATGGGTCTCGACTTTGCTCCTCACAGGAAGAAATTCTAGCCTAGTTACACACCTTCGTTAAAGAATTCTTCACTTCGGAGGACCAGTTGGGGGAGGGCCCTTCGGCAAGGTCAATCATTAAGGGCCTCATTCCAAAGAAAATTTGGGAGGAAGACTTTGTGTTTCTGGATGTTGACATTATGAAGGGTGAAATTGTAAATGTTGTTTTGTTGATGAGCAATGACAAATCCCTTGGATGGGATGGGCTGCCAGTGGAATTTTATAAAGTCTTTTCTGATTGGGTGTGTGATGGTCTTTTACAAGTTTATAAAGAGGCTCTGGATAAGGGATCACTTAGGGAGAGCATCAACAAAGGAATTATTAGACTCCTCCCAAAAGGAGGAGACAAGACCTTGGTTAAAAATTAAAGGCCTATAACGTTACTCAATGTTTCCTATAAAGTTCTAGCCAAATAAATTGCCACAAGACTAGTGGGAATTCTACGAAAATTTATTAACAACACACAAACTAGCTTTATTAAAGGCGGATACATATTGGAGAATTTAATTACAAGTTGGGAGGCTCTGGAATGGGCCAAGAACTCCAACCAGAACTCAACAATTTGCTACTTTTGGACTTTGAAAAAGCCTATGATAGGGTGGAATGGAGTTTCTTAAGAACTATCCTCCTAGCCTTTGGTTTTTCTAGAAAGTTTTGTGGCATGGTAGACATGCTTCTCAAGGATGCCTCAACCCAAATTGATGTAAATGGCATGCTCTCTGGAAAAATACACCTAGAAAGGTCTATCTGACAAGGCTGCCCCTTAGCCCCCACCCTCTTTGTCATAGCTTCAAATGCTCTCTTTTATTTGTTAAGAGATTACACCCTCTCTCCCAGAATAAAAGGGACCAGTTTTCTAGACAATAGTGAGCTAGTAAATGTTTAGTTTGTAGATGAAACCTCTATATTTTTGGACCTGGATGAAAACAACATAGAATCTCTAATGAAAAAGCTTGATTTTTTCTACCAAGCCTTAGGAGCTAGATTATCCAAAGCCAAATCAACCTTTCTAGGTTGGAAGCATGATCCTCCTGACTAGCTTTCCAGATTTGGTTTTCAGTGGGGGGGGGCAGCAAGCTGGTGAGATACCTTGGAATACCCTTTGCAGTTAACCCTGACCTTAAAGAAATGTGGAACTGGGTTAAGTCCAAGATTGAGAAAAAACTTAACGGATGGAATAGGCAATACCTCTCTCTAGCTGGCAGAATCCAGGTATGCCAAATTTTTTTATCTTCCTATAGTATCTACTTCACCTCTGTGTGGCTCTTCAGTAGCTATCAGGTCAACGACATTCAAAAGAGAATCAAAAACTTCTTGTGGTCTAATGGTAAAGGAAAGAGGAAGAGGCACTTGGTCAGGTGGGACTGGTGTTGTATCAATAAAGCCCAAGGTGGCATTGGTCTGAAAGATCTTAGAATGCAAGGGGTGGCTCTAGCAGTCAAATGGATCCTCAAATTGGTGGAAGGAAGTGAACCTTGGAAAATCTTGGTTCAGAACAACATCCTTTTGGTTGTGCCTAAATAGGCTAGGGCATGGAAACACCTACCCTTGATTGACATTCTCCTCAATAAACACTCTATGGTTTCGGCCGGATCAATCGCTGTTAAGAGCCGGTGGAAGGCTTGGGATCTAATAAAACACAATGTGCAACTCAAGTCCTATAGTCTTTCCCTCAAGAACAATACAAAATGTCAGCTTCACATTGATACACATATTATGATGTCAAACTATTCATCATAAAAATTTAAAAGACAATTAGAAAAAAAAAATTACACATGAGAGTATGCATGTTGTCAAAAAAAGTAGTGAGATAACCATTAGAAGCAACCAAATAATGAAAGGTTTTGAATGGGTTAAATACCACTTGTCAAAAGAGTGAAAACTACCTTGGAAACTAAAAGTTAGAATTTTGTTGTATTGCAAGCTTAATAAAGATGATGGTAACATGGTGCATGTTTACTATTGAATGGGTGATACCAAAGTTTATGGTTGAGCCTTTTATTTTAGGTGCAATATATTTACCTAGGTTTATGGCCATGATAGGTGCTTTTGCTATCCTCATCATTGATAGTCTTGTTGCACTTGATGGAAAAACAAGATATTATATTTAAATTGCATATAGATGTTATATAAGAAAATTTTGGTGTCATTAAAGTTTTTTCATGGGTAATTGTCACACATGCAAATGCAATGCATTGTTCTTCTATTAAAAACAAGCTTTGTAATATGTTAGGAGTAATTTTGTTAGAAATTATTTTCTTCTTTAATGAGAGATTTGATATTTTGGTAAAGTTCATTTGTTAGTTGAGCTAAGATATAATTTATTTGATTTTTGTTGTAATACAAAATAGTTCTAGTATGTTTAGAAAAAAATAGTTTGATCTATTAGATGATTTTTGTTTGACTAAATAGACAGTATCAATTATTTCAATTGATGCAATTAAGGAATATGTTGTGGATTAAGAAAGACTAAAATAATTAAGATAATAATATTAGCATATTTATCATTAATTACCAAGCTAATAGTCTCTTTGTGAGAGGAAAATTTTGAAACAATAGATAAATTGCATATGTAGTGAGTGATATGCAAAATGTAGGCAGATTATTGTTGAGCTTTGACAATGCCTACAAGACTTGTTTAATGAAACACATACAAACTACTTGATGTTCTTTGACTCATCTTTGCATTGTACATGAGTGTTTTGAAAAAAGTATTTATTTGATAGTATTATATAGCCTGCTTGCACTAATTTTTTCTTCACTTTAAGCACAATTGATACAATGCTTAATACAAAGTGGTTGAACTTGCATATAGTCATGTCAAGTCTACCATCTTATGAGTCTCCTTGTATTCTGATCAAAAGACATTACTAGTATTTTTTCTTGATCTATGTTTAGGTTCATTTTTATTAGCAGGTTCATATTATTTTGACCATTCAAAATATCGACCTAGAATTCATATACATTATTCCAGTCCTTGCTAGGCCACAACATATTCCATAATTAATAGGCCATTTTATGAAAAAAGCCTCGGCCATAACCTTTGGGCGCCGGCCATTCGATAGGCGGCACGCCCCACATTGCGATCGCCTTTGTTGGCATAACAAGTGGTGTTCAGCCCATTGGTTTTGGTTGGTCCTCCCTATCCAGTGGCAAACGTAGTCCCCACGTGGAAGACTTTTGGTATTTGTCCTCTTAAATTTTATTTGCAGGCGGTCTTCAAAAGTGTACGGTGCCGGCTGTTCCAAACGTGTAGAGTGCAAACTCGTTGCAAATGCCTTGTTGTTTTTATTATTTGAATGAATGAATGAATGAATGGTTTTTAATGACGTCCACGAGACCATCAGTCTATGGGACCAAGCACCGAAACTTTAACCATTTTCAAGTTCTTTTCCATGTCAGCCCTTCTATTGTAGATCTTGATCAGAAAGCTAGCAATCTTGAGGAGCCTATCTTCCCTAAAAAGTTCATTTAGATTATCCACCTTCAAAATGTCTTCATATTGGATACGGATATCATCATAAGCAGCACACTCAATCATGAAGTGCCATTCAGTCTCGACAGTCCCTTTGTTGCAAAAAATACAAGTTCGTTGTTCCCAAGCCTCCTTGGGGACAGCCCACCTACCTGTCTCGCATCTAAGATGGTGTGACCCGGTTCTTAATTGAGCGATCAAAAGCCTAGCCTTGCCTTTAATTGTAACCTTTAGATAGTCTTTCTCATCATGCTCCCACGTGGGGTTGAATTCCTGGATATAATGAGACTTTTTACGGCCAACCTGCTTAGTCCACATAGTAGACCTAAACTTTTCTAGCACAAACTTTTTTATCTCAGCATTAGTGTTGGGGCACTCATGTAGTTTAATGTTCCATTTGTTCAACCACTTGCTATTTTGCTTCATCCAAGTCTTCTTTCTACGGTTTAGCTCCTCCCCAACAACCATTTTGGGCCAGCGGTGCAAATCCATGTTCTCAACTTTTTTTAAATAACTTATTAACCGGATGACAGCAGATGCCTCCAACGGGAACATACCAGTTTCAGCCAAGAGAATCTCATACGGAACCGAAGATTTGACTTTGATGTTAGTAGTGATCAAATGTTTTTGAATTCTTTCAACTTGCCTCCACTTGTGGTTTGACATGCTACCCCCCCAAACCTCACAACCATAGAGGACAACCGGTGCCACCAACAAACCAAAAAGAGTTTTCTTGGTTTTCCAATCCCATAACTCTGCTTTCCTACATCTGTTTTGTAGTAAATAAGACGCCTTCCAGCCACCCTGAATCCTTTTTGCCCTGCAAGTCTCCCAGCTGAGCCTATTATGGAAATCAATCCCAAGATACTTGTATTCTTCCACCACCTCCAAAGGACTGCCCTCAAAGATGAAATTAAACTGCTGCTTCTTCCTTTTCAAAGAGAAGATCATGATTTTAGTTTTGCTGGTGTTAACTTGCATACCGACCTCTTGGCAAAAGAGCTCGAGAGCCTTTAAATGATCTCTCAAACCAAGAGCAGATTTTGCAATTAAGATTAGATCATCCGCATATAAAAGTAACTTCACCACATAACTAGCAAGTTGAATGCCCTCCCCATCAGTTTTGTTTAACCATTCTTCAAGCTTATCAATATATAACCCAAACAGAGTGGGAGATAAGGGACAACCCTGTTTGACCCCGATGTCACTACCGAAGCATTCCGACATACCATCTTTTGTTCTAATTTTAGCACTAACTTTCTCATAAAGTTTATGGACTGCTGCTCTAAGTTCATCAGGGATACCAAGTTCCTTCATTCTGATCCATAGTTTGTCCCTAGGTCCTTGGAAACAAAACGGGGCCGCTAGGCTATAACATAAAGGTCATTACTCATACGTGGGATTTTAGACAGCAAAAAATCTTATGTATACCATTAAAAAAACAAAAGTACTCCATTACTCCATGCTTTCTCGAGTGTCAATAAGGAAAAAGGTTCTATTTTTTTCATTTATTTTGCATTACATGAGGTCTATTGGTAGATCATTTAGCAATGACGTCGTTTGTGCAAGAAAAGTCTCAATGGGGAAGTGATAGCTTCAAATCAACTATGCATCTTCTTTTGGAATCTAAACATGATTGAAACAAAACTTCTGAATGAGGAAATAATCATGCTCCATTACCAATAGGCTCATGCTATGTTTGCAATAGAGAGATGGAGAGATAGGGATAGAAAGAGGGAGAGATAGAGGGGGGAAGAGTGAGATACAAAGAGAGGGGTAAGAAGATAGAGAAAAAATAGAGTAAGACATAAAGAACAAAGAGAGAGGACTTGAGAAAGAGAGGGATATACAAAGAGGGAAGAGGGAAATAGAAAGGCACACACATAGAGAGAGAGGTGTGGAAAGTCAATTAGGGAAAATTTTGGTCTTTTCTTTGCATACATTTATGTAATACATGAGGTCAATTGACAAGCCATTTAACAAATGATTTTGTTTGTTCAACAAAAGTCTCAATGAAAAAGTGAAAAGATAAAGATAGACATATGATTTAGAAAAACAAAGAAATTCCCTCCCATGATCACATGCACACTCATGAGTTGACATAGCTCTTTTATGGTAATTTAAATTTTGTGCACTTTTACCTGTTCAGTGTCATTGATGTTCTAGTTTAGTGGGATAGTAATGTAACCACAGATTAATTGTGGAATCCCACTACCTTTCAAATCTTTTCCTTTTTAGCTATTATATTATTTCTCACAATCACATGTTCTTTACAAAACTCATCAACTTCTACTTAACAAAAATTTCCACCATTGTTTTACCTAAAAATATTGATTTTCCTTCTTATCTAGTTCTCATTGATATCCTTGAATTCTCTAAAAATTTTGAAGACATGAAGTTTATGCAAGTAAGCAAAATAAAGTCCATGCTTTCCTATAGAATTAATCAATAAAATATACATAATATAAGAATTTTTCAAGCTTGATCCACTATATCAAATATATCATTATGAATCAAATGTAATATCACTATATAGATGTAGTGTTTAAATAAAAATTAACCCAACTAAATGTAAATTCTTATTTATACAATTTTTTAGGAAATAATCAATTAATCCCTCTACCACATTTTTACTATTCAAGGCCCTTAGGGATTTCTCACCAATAAT
Source organism: Sequoia sempervirens (assembly GCA_007258455.2). NCBI lineage: Eukaryota > Viridiplantae > Streptophyta > Pinopsida > Cupressales > Cupressaceae > Sequoia > Sequoia sempervirens. The sequence continues at coordinate 349,318 of VDFB02180501.1, forward strand.
GCTCATACACTCATGTCATAGCATTGTCTTAGATTTACAAGAAGATTAAGATCCCCTATTTTTGGACTCTCTAACTATTTCATTCTAGAGTGCTATCATCTAAAAAAAAAGACTTCTAGAACAAACTCCATGATGCAAAACCATGGTTTCACTCACCATCTTGTATCTATTCCTTTTGAAAATAACTTGCACATTGAAATCATTCAACTTATAAAAAGAAGGTTTCTCACCCAACCCATAATGTTTAGAATATTTGAGTATGTTTTGATCCTTCCTTCTCCAAATATGAGCTTGAATTTTCCTCATCTAATGATCTTGAGATAATATTTATCTCCTAAATATACACATGTCCAGGTCATCAAAGATCTCATAAACTAGGAACCACTCCTATTTGGAGTCACCAGAGAAAATGATCTATAATTAATAAGACATTCAACCTCATATGCATTCTTAGAAAGACCTATGACATAGTATCATCCAAACCATCATTGGAGGCCTTTAGTTTAACTTGTCATCTAAATAATTACTTTACTTATTCTTCTTGTTGTCTCTTCATATGTTATTAAACATTATATAGTTCCAACATTTCACCTTAACTTCTCCATGATACATAGAGCTCCCTACACTTTTCATGCTTGTCCTTTCGATTTCCCTCCCTATATCTATAGGATGAAGTCTCATAGAAAAACATATTTGTTAGAATTTAATTTTTCTGCCCCATCTCCATAGAAAGAAAAAACCCACCATAATATTATTCTTTAGCTTTGAGACACTACTACTAATTTCCATCATGGGATTACCTCAATTATTAGGTAAGGAACATAAGAGGGTTATGGACTTATCCTTATCATCAATCTTTGTACATATCTACAAATACCAAAAAGTTCACTAAGGTATTGAACTACTTTAGGCATCTTTTCACTAAATCACCATCACCATATTCAAATAAAAAATATTCTTTATAAAAAAAATCTTGTTAAAAGCCTCATTTGATAGGTATCTCTTATAACATTTAGAAGCATTAAATCTACAAGGAATATCCAAATGAGGCTCCTTGATTTTTTGAAATAAATTACTAGTCCTCATATTTCATGTTGAAAGGTTTTTGGTCCCCAATGGAAACCTATACATCTCTATCAATCAAATCATGCATACTGATCTTCCAAAAATCAATTTTTTATTCCATTAGACCTATGCACCTCTATTCTTCAAGTACTAGTCATCTCTATCTTCTAAAGAAACATAATTAAAAAAGAATCCTGCTCAAATAAAGAAAGGAATCCTGCTCAAACAAAGATTAATGTGAGTTGGTCCCTATTTATCTAGAGATCCAAGTAGCTAGCTAGGCCTTGATGAACCAAATGAAATAAAATATACAAAATAATTCCTACTTAATATTATGATGAGAGGTTTACAAGTTCCAACCTACACAAATTTCAATGGAGTAATAAAAAAAATATTTAGAAAAAAATAAGAATATGAAATAGATGGAGAATAATAAGGCAACCAAAAAGAGATAATATTGATAAGCCATGTGAAAACCCTTTTGAGATAAAACCTAACTTCGAAAGAATCAAAATATTTTTATTAACTACAAGTGAAAATACATTTATAATCTTAGAGATGGATAAGAGATCAACACTCTTGATGCTAGAGAAAATATGAGAGCAAAAGAATGTAGAAAAAATCATCTACAATTTGCATCTAAAGACATCAATATATAGGCCAAGAAGATCTAGGAAACATGCATAAATGGTTTTTGAAAACTATGGAGCTAAACCATGAGGAAAAATTCAACACCCAAATTGTCATGGTCCAAATCCACATCCAAGTCCAAAGATCTTGTAATCAACTTTAATCTTGAAATTACAGAATATAATTTCTTACCAATTGATTTTACCACTTTTGTCCCAGATTTTCAAGTTATGATAGAATAAATTCTAGATTTCTTATGCATAAAAACATTCAAAAAGTATGTGTTTGACCATTTTAGGCATCCTGCAGAGACTGCATATATCAACATCCTCAAAATTAGTTTTGTAAGGGATTTTTTGAAGTAAAACTAACCATCTGAAGCAAGATTTTTTTGGTTCCATAGAAGAATGCCAAACAAATGAAAGGGTTTTTTTGCCAATCCTTTACATCAAGTTTTAGGTCCCAACATTTATTAACATGATCAATAATAGAAGAGTTATCAACAAGTTCATTATAAATAGTTTTAGCCTTAACATTAGCAACATCAGTGCCTTCTTTCTAGATCAAGCTATCAACAAAATTAGCCTCCTCAACATTTCTAGGAAAGCAAGCATCTTTGCATGCTTCCAACAGAGTTGAGTAGGTTCTCATATTAAACAAAGGTAGATCAAAATGGTCCCTGAGGCTATCCCAGCTTTTAATCTCACCATTTTCAAGAATATCAACAAAGGATTTAATACCTTTCATATTCCAGCTTTTGGCTGAGCAACCTTGAAGCAAGGCGAGAGCTTTACCTTTATGTTCTAGGTTCCACCAAATGGAACTGTTTGTGTAATGAGATAATGTGGCATATATGGAGAGTGGTAAATGATGATAAGTTCAAGGGCATCAAGGGGGTACTTAATGAGTTCTCAAAGAAACTCACATTTACCACTGTTGCTTTGCAGGTTTCACTACATGTGGAAATTTCAATGGTGAAATTCATGAAAACAATAAGAGATAGGGCAGCAACTATCAGAAGGGAAGAGGGCAGAGGTGGCCACGCATGTCATCTAGAAGAGGCAGAGATTTTCCAAGGGTCTGTTAAGGAACTACAGAGAGCAATCGATACAACAACCAGGCCTGATAGATAGAGAGGACCCCAGTAACTAAATCCACAAGGTGGGAATCTAGCAAATGCTGATGCTGAAGAAGTGGTTTCGAATGAGTAGCAATATTTGGACGAGTTCATTCAAGAGGATGATGAGGCAACCAATGTAGAAGGAAACAACCACTAGTTCTTCATCCGCTTGACTCCCCTTTGCCCAACAGTTATCTGTTGTTAATTTTTTGTATGAAACTCATGTACATATCAGTGAATGGACCTATTATCTTTATAATTTAAATTTCCAACCACAAGCTGTAAATCCTGCTAACCTTGAATAACCTTGAATAGCCGTGACATGCTGTAATTTTTTGCTAATACTTGAGGTGACTAACAGAACCTAGAGTTTTGTTTCCGTATCTGCACAATGTTCAAATGTTTTATGTAGATCTTTTTAACTATATTCAATACAAAAAATAAAAACTAGGACCTCCTATTAGTAAGATGAGGCCATATTGGTCCTTCAGCAGTCTCAAGTGTGGATTGTTTTCCCAACAAAGCTATTATTTTCCTATTAGAGGATATGCACCTAACATTTTATTTGGGAAATTTTGGTTTGGTTTAGGTGGTAAAACAAAAAGGTCAAGATGGGGTTTTAGGTAACGCTTCTAATGGATAGGTTAACTTGGTTCTTGAGACTTCTTTGTGGAAAAAAAATTAAAATTGTTATTTATTTATTTTATATATTATTTAAATTTTATATTCATGATTTCAACTTTATGGCTAAATTTAGTTATAAATTTGAAGTTAATAGTTTAATAGTTTATAAATAGTTCAACTCATAAAATTTTGATAAACTTGAATTCAAACAATTCACTTATATATCATTTGGGGTGGATTTCATTGGAAAACTTGAATACAATGTGATTGGAGGCTTAGATCTCATTCTAAAAGTTACACCAATGCTAGGATGGTTGATCTCCTAGGAAGTCTTGATGCTTTACTCATGTGAGCATCACCTAGATGCAATTTGTGTTAAGTGGACAATTCATTATGATGAGGGATGGGTTTGTGTGTACTACTACGAACACCAACTATGGGTCAACAAGTTTAACTCAAAAACTATGTAGTTGAATCCTAATATACACATCATAACATTATATAGTTAAAAGGTGATGATTAATGGTTAGTACGTGGTTATTTATTCTACAATTTCTAGATAGAGCTTGAGAACTCTTTTACAAAATGAAATGAAAAAATTGAAGTATGCTCAATACTAAGTCATTGAGGACCTTTCTTCTTTTAGGAAGGTTTATGCATTGAACAAAATAGGGGAGCTTTCAGAAGAAAGAGTCAAACTGACTTACCTCGATGATTTATAAGTTTAAAGCTTATTAGTTAGTAAGTGTATCTTCCATTTGTTTCGATAATAAAATTATATAACACATGCAAATATTAACTATTTTAAAATCTCCTATGAAAAAAAATAAGTTACATAATTTGACTATATTTTCTTAGAATGATTACCTTGTTCTTTTGATGCCACTTAAAAGAGTAATACTTGATAGAGTTTTTCTATTCACTATATTATCCTATGAGATGGATCATGGATATTGTTGGTAGGAACCTAAAACAAAACTATTTTAATGGTTGCATACCTACTTTCTAGGGGAACCTCATCGACATCAATACTTGTGAGGCTCTTCATCTTCCTCTATTTTCTTTTGTGTTATTTTAATACATCAAATCAAAATTAAAAGCATTTTTATTTGTTAAATTTCTTTGATTCATTCATGGCATGTGGGTCAGCCTATTTGAATTTATTTACTAGTATAACTTTGAATTGCATCTCAAGATATCTTGCACATTGTAGTGCTAAAAATATTCATATTTTCAGGGCCCTTGGTATTAATAAATATTTTAGTCTTCTACCAAAGGAGCTTGTAAATATTGAAAGTGTTGTGTGTGTGTGTGTGTGTGTGTGTGTGTGTGTGTGTGTGTGAGAGAGAGAGAGAGAGAGAGAGAGAGAGAGAGAGAGAGAGATCATATTGCATATTTATTTGAGAGTGAAAGTTGCTCTATACAAATAGAAAAAAGGCTAATTAGGTTGATTTATAATTCCTTTACACAAATATTACTCTCCTAATTGTATAACATGATTATGTGCAGATTTAGTACTATGACTATTTACTTAAATTCCTAGAGTGGCCATATTGCATGAATAAATAAAGAACTAAAAAGTAGACTTGTAAATATGAAAAATAAATATGCATGATAAACATAAGAGTAAAAACATAAGATTTAACCTAGACAAATCAAGTAGTAAAAGTCTAGAAAGTGGTATTACACCTCAATTCACTATCACTAGTGAATTCAAGGTTAAAAAATCACAAAGTTGTGGCATACAACCAACAACTCATCTTTCCTATTTTGTATTTCTTGGTATGTTATTTTTTTATCTTGTTCTAGTATTCTTTACAATAGTAGATTCAAATATAATATGACTATTTAGTTCCTCTCTAATATTCTTTCCAACTAAAGCATGGTGAAAATTAACATAGAACTATAGACTATTAATCGTAACATATATTCTTTATTTTAATTAAATTGGTTTGTTGTAAATTAATCATCATCTTGGGTAGTGTAACTCAAGTTGTAGTTATGAAATATTTTTCCTTAAAAAACAATCATTAGTCCTACAAATAGCCTATCTAATATCTAGGTAGGGGTGCTATTGTGGCAAGTCCTCCCTGTATCAAATAAAAACATTAATTAAAAACTATTTATGAAATGGATCCATCATTCTCTTTATTCTTGTGTACTCAATTAATTGGTTATGTTATTTTACTATAACTTTATTCTACAAGTAATATTCATGGTAGTATAACAATTTACAACAAACAAAAAAACTTCCAAACAACATACCAACCCAATATATGACATACTAATTATTCCATCTTCCAAGTTGTAGGAACCCATTGATACTATTAGCACAATGAGTTCATTCCTACATGTAAACACTTTCATGTGCATGGATTTTTCATATCAATTCTAGTCATGACCAAATCCATCATGTCAATTTTAGTCTCATATGATCCTATTCTAAGGATTTCTTTGGAAAAAAATGAAATCTTTTTAATGGTTTTCTACTCCTTTCTAAATACTTCACAACACATTTCAACACATTCCATATAAATTTGAAATTTTACCTTAGCATATTACAAGCCATGGAGTGGTAAAATTACATAAGAATGATGCTTTAATAGTTAAACGAGACTACAAGTTATTATAAAACATGGATTTAACAATGTGATGAGTTACATTAAAAGTTGATTTACATCATAGCTTAATTAAGAGGCTTTTGATCTCAAAAATATTAGTTTCCTACAAGATGAGATTAGAAATACCCCGTTTATTCTTTTGAGTGTCATTTAGGTTTTCTTAGCTAAAGCTAATCTTTATTCTCATCTAGCCAATATTCATATTCTCATATCATTGTATTACTTACCTTATATTGTAGCACCATTTTAGCTTGCAACTCTTCTAATGTACAAGATGGCAATTCCTTAAGTTTTGATGGCACAAGACTTGTTTCTTCTTCATCTAAAATAGAAGGATCAAAAGGGAATTATATTTCTATGTTAATAGTGATATACATCCTTATGAATAGATTCAAGCCTAGTTTTATATATTTTTCACTCACTTTTAACTATCAAAGGAACGTACCATAAGGGTTTAAGATTCCTTTCCTATTCTTTGAGTTTATCTTTGCTCAAATACAACCATAATTAGTCCCCAACTTAGAAGTTATTCTCAGTCCTATGTTGATTATGCCTTTTTATGACTCCTTTAGTTTATATTGCACATGTCCAAGTGGATTTGCCTCACTTTCTAACTAAAAATTGGAACTCCTTGAATTTATAAATATTCCCTTTAGTTTTTCCCTATTGGTTGTCCCATCATAACATCAATAGAATAAGTTAGTAAATATGTAAAGAATTTTTTAAAAAGAGAATTAATAGTTGATGTATTCATAACCCTATAATAGAAATGTTTGAGTATATTCTTTCACATCCCAAAAATTAAGATGCTCTCTTTTAAAACCTATTATAAAATGTGCTAGTGTTTTATTCACCACTTTGGTAAGACTACTAGTTTTTCAATGAAATGTTGTAGATTTCTTCAACTTTGTGTACATATTTTGCTAAAAAGTGGTCCAAAACCTACCAAAAAATTATCTCTACCAAAAACAATTGACTTTGAAAAAAATAAAAGGCACACAAACAAATAGTGAAAACTAATTCAGATGATTTATGCCCCTTCATGTTTTTTACATGAAATAATAATGCTCATTTTACTAAGTCAACCAAATATAACAAGGTGGTCATGCCCTTTATTTGAAAAAGAAAACCTTCCCATAAAATATATGAAGATATTATTTCATTTGGTAGAAGGAATTGGTGAAGACATATACAACCTCAACTTTCTATTGTTTGCTTTACTTCTATTACATAACATGCACATCACTACAGAATTAGAAATCTCATCTTGTGTCTTAGTCCAATAGACATGCATTTGCATTTTGTTAATGTTTTACCACTCCAAAGTGTCTAATTTATTTTAGATTGTGATATTATCACATGCAATTTTAGGTAGACATTATTTTTTCATTTTGTATAGAAGTCCCTATTTAAGGTGGTAGACTTATTTAGCATTGAAATCTATTATGCACATGTCCAAATCTTGCATCAAGTGTGTATATTTACCTTCATAGGTCACATGTACTTGAATGGATCTAGATAAGATATAGTTAAAAAATCTATCATTAAAGATGGTCTCACATAATATTAGTTGGTTTGTTAGTGACATGTTTCTTATACTTAATGACCAAATAAAAAATTGAGGAAAACTCATTCACATATAATCCCTAATTTGATATAATTTTCTTTGTGCTTTCAAATGTTGGGTTGATTGATGGCTTGCATGAATATTTGTTTCCTTATTCAACAAGTACCTCTTCCATTTTTACATGTACAAGTGGATACAACTCATAATGCATAGTATAGCTTAGGATTGACAAATGGAAAATTTTGGAATTACAACATTTGGGTCTTCCTTGTGTTAGGAATGCTCTTGTGGTAAAGTTATATGACTTGGATATTTCAATTTAGGTAGTGCTAACATGTATGCATTATTAATTTTATGATTTATCTAACAAAATGATTTTTTTATTCTTACCTCATGAAAGAGACCTACCTTCTATATAGTTGTGGCATGCAATTGTGCTATAAATTGGGAGAATGATCCTACACGATTTGTTAAGTATTGCACATGTAGCATTGTAAATTGTCACCCTTGACAATTTCACACTATGTTTTATCCCCCTTAAATTATTAGACCTAATTGACCCTCTAATTTCCTAAATTATGCATTCTATAGGCTATTTTTACCATTTTTTGATGAATTGCAAGCATAGAATAAATGCATTTATTTAATGTTTTTCCTTTGCCACCTAAATCCTCAAAAAATAGGGTCCGGATAGGGATGCCCTTGGGAGGCTTTATCCCCCTATTTTGTCAGGCTCAAAATTCAAATATGTCGATGTTAGCATTTTAACATTTGAAATTCAAGTTTCCATTGTCGGCTATTAGGATCTAATTGTTAGGAAATTAGCATAATTGCATATAAACACTTAGTTATTACACCATTTTAAAACTAATAAGAATTATCTAGCAAGAAGTGAACATTAAGAACAAGTCAAGGGCATCATCTTAGTGATTCATTGCAACAATTCAAGATCCAAGCATCATGTCAAATCTTATGTGAGTTCATATATGTTCATGTTATCATTGTTTGTAAAGGTTAACCCTTGTTGTAGGTCTTCAAGAAATTCAAGCAAGCAAGATCCAAGAACCTGAGGTGATGTGCATGACTTCAATCCTTCAAGGGAGCCATTGAAGGGTGGTGAGTTGCAACACATTGTTGATTCATCATTCCTTCCTATCATTGCCATTATGGAAGTGAAAACACTAATATGAGGTTTGACTAAGGTAAGCCCCTAAATAGCACAACCCTTTCCCTCTCTTTGAATGTGCAGGTTTTAGGTTTAGAGAGGATTGAATGAAGCTTGAAGATCATTTATCTATGGTTGCATTCAAATCCCTACACCTTGTCAACTCACGAAAAATCACCTACAAAATTATTTGATAGTGATCTGACAAGTTTGCAAGTGGAAACAAGAATCTCATATTTGACACCAGAGGATTGCAAAATAAAAACAAAAGTACTCCTATGAGGACATAGACACCCTTAGGTAGCTCTGTCCTCATATTTAGATCAACACCAGATTTTTAGGATAGGTACACAATACTCTACCCTTCTTAGATTGACTTGCAAATCTCTGTTACAATTTATTAGTTGCAGAAATCTTGCATTTTCATATTAGGGCACATAGTCTAATTAGGTTAATTAAAAAAATCAATTCCAATTCATTCTCAACACTCAAAAAGATGTAGATCTAGGTCTAATTGGCTCACCTTCATGGTTGAAAGTCAATCTAATCCCCTTGTTGATCTACATTTTAATGAGACCCTAGAAAAAGGCTACACACACAAATTGATCATAGGTTCTTTGTATTGGACTTAGGATCACTTTTTTCTTTGTTTTAGCACAAAACCAAAAAAAAAAAATTAGATAGAAGGATTGATACAATTGAGAATGACCCCAATTTTTTCTAGATTAAATCATCCACTTTCTTCCTTTAGTGATATATCCTAGATACATGGCTTTGGAAAATTTATATTTGTTTAATTTAATAATAGCCTATTTTCCTTACTATTCTAGAGTGGGGTACATTGAATAGAAAATGAATATCATTCCTAACCTCTCTCTTTAGTAGTGTTCCCTTAAGATCCTTAAACCTTGATTATAGGAATGCAACAAATTAGCAATCTATTCCTATGCTTTGTTAATGCACTATATCATGTTTATTTTTTAACATAAGTAATAAAAATCTACTATCATCATTATGAGTCTTTTTGTGTGGTTAGTTGAAACAAGAGAGTTTGGCCTTACATTGGATAATCATTGAGGATGTATCTTTACCCTTCCTTAATTAGATAGTACTTTTTTTTTCTTCTTGTGAAGATTGAATCTCTTAAATTGGTGAGCATAAAATCTATAAGTTACACTATGATCAACAATAATCAACTATAACAATATTATGCAAATTAGAATAATATCATATTAATTTGCATGGCCTATATGTAAAATCCTTATTCTGCCCAACCAACTAACAAGAAACTTCCTGCATACAACAAATATTATAGTTAAGAACTACTAATAAATTATTAGTGACATAAATGACACGCTATTTTTTATTTATTCACTAGCACTCCTAACTTTATTTATTAACTTATGATCTAATATCTACAATGTAATATTTCCAATAATCGCTCCAAATAAAGGTGGAAATATTACTACTAAATGTTCCATCATGAACTAGGGGAACACACTACTCAAAATTATTTACCAGGAACACACATATTGTCAACAATAATGAACCACTATTTTAATCCAGCATCGGAAACCTTTAGTAAAATCCCGATCTGGGTTCGCTTGCCTAATCTTCCCCTCCACCTCTGGAATGATTCTCTTCTTGAGTCGGTTGGGGAAGCTCTTGGGGATTTTTTGTATGTTGACAATGCATCTTCTGATATCTTTCATTCCACCTTTGCCCGAATACTTGTGGAAATTGATGTGTCAAATGGATTGCCTGCTGAGGTTTCGTTAGAATCCTCCAAGGGGAATTGGGTTCAATCTCTCGACTATGAGGGATTACCTTTCCGTTGTAGAAGATGCTTTAAGATTGGACATGCTGCTGCTCATTGTGGTTTTGAGAAAAAAATAAAAAAGGAAAACTAGTGGATTGGAGTTGCTCAACATCACTATACTGTTGAGAAGAAATTTGGAGAAAAAAAGAGTTTCTCAGAGGCAGTTGCTTCTGAATCACAGAAATTAGGAGCCGCTCCTTCGGCTTGTCCTTTGGGAGGAGTTGATTCTTCCTCTCACGTTGAGCCTCGGTCTAAGTCTCTGTTTGCCTTTTCTGGTGGAGGGGCTTCGATTTCTCTTTCGGCCTGCTCTTCGGATAAGAACCAGTCTGCATGCCTGTTCAAGGATGTTTCGCCCAGGGCTGCAAATGATCAAACCCAAGATAGTGATGTGCTGGCTTGGCAGGAAAAGGCAACACAAGTGGAAGAAGGTTGGATTACAGTCACAAGTAAAAAATCAAAAGCATCCGGGCCTTCTCTAGAAATGATGCTTCATTCCCACAAGATTAACTCTAAATGAAAATATGATGTTCTTGGCTTGGGAGCTAGCTTTTTGGTGGTTGCAGGCTGTCCTTTTTTGCAGTCTGGCTTTTCTAGTTGTAAAGGGTTGCAGATCCCTTCAAAATCTGCTTTTTCCCTAATATCAAAAACAATAACGAACCACTACAAATAGGAACACACACACTATTCATCACCAATTTTTCTTCAATAGGTACACACACTAAAAATAATAAATTACCAAAAAAAATTCAATAGGTACACACAAAAAATGATAAATTTACGAAAAGTCTAGATAGGGACCACATACTGACTACACCACTCTTCTCATGATCAAGATAAAAAATATTTCCCCTTGATGTGAATAAGAACATAAAATATCTTTCAAGAAGCATATCTTTTTGAGAAAGAATCTATGAAGAGACTTAGGTTCTTATTTAGTAGCAATAGTATTAAAAATAATATTTTTTTAGTTTCTTAGTTGAGTAATAAATATTAGTTTTTGAAATTTTTTGTTATTTCCTTCTTCAAGCTTTCTTCTTTTTGATGATTTCTCATTTTAATTTATTTATTATTCATGAGATGAATGAGAATGGATAGGATTTCAATTGTGTAATTTTTGTTGGATTTTTCTTTTGTGTGCTCATATCCATTAGTATCAATTAATCCATTTGATTGCAACCTTGGATCTAGTCTTTCAAAAATTAATAAGCTACATTTACTAGATTATTTCTTTGGTTATCATATATCTAGCCTCACAAAGTATTTCCTTTGGGTATCCTATCTATATCTTCATCTATAACCCATAGAGCTTATATCCTTGTGAGTTTCCACTTGTTTCCCTCATTAAATGTTCATTAAATTTTTATTAGGCATTGCACTATATATCTTTTCAACTCATTTTTGAGGTCTTATAAGGGTTTTACTGATCACTAAATTGATATTTAATCCATTCAACATTGAAATTAGAGTGGTAGATCAAAATTTATAGCCATTAGAAGGTACACTATAAAAAAATATGTATAATGAATGAATATTTTATTGTGTGTATCTTTGAGTTGAGATGGATCCTAATGCACAATATGAGGTAACATCACAAACATTAGTGAATATGGAAACCATCTATAGAATTTTATAAAATCAAAGTACAAATCCAAAATTTTGCATTACAAGAGCTAGTTGTGGAATTTCAAATGGAACTCCAACACACCCCAACCACTATAAACATGTGTCCTTAACTCGTAGTTTCCAATTAGAAAAAAAAAATCCATTCCAAAATTTGATAGAAACTTTGATAGTGATAAATTGGAGTCTTTGCTAGATGCATCTGTAATACCTATATTTTACACACCAAATAGACACCAACCACCTAACTAATCTTCAACAAAAATTACTAATTTGTAAATATTTAAAAAAATAATAATAATATTAACATAATATACTACCTAAAGCTATGATCAATGATATCACCAGTTATGAGCAATGATAGAAATGAGTTCCTATTTTTAACATTAATGTCTACTTATTATGGTCAACTTAACATACCTCTTATACACTGAAGCGCCTCTTGCATTCCATAGCCTCCTAATCTCCTTGCTCCCAATTCATGTATCTGCAAGATCTACAAGACTTGGTGTACATGTAAGATCATTGGGTATTTAGCACATGATCACCACGATAAGCTATACAATCAAATGTTAGTTCACAACATCGGGGGAGACAAATAAGTCCGAAAACAAGACTTGGAAGAACAGTCATAAAGGCCCGACTTAATGCCTTGGGGGCTCATTGCTTGATGGCCTTGCCTATATATATATTTTGTAGAGGCACCGTAGTTCAACAACTTGAGTTGCTCTAACTCATTTGACTCACCCTCACAGGGTTTAACCATAGGATTTGAAAAGATGACTCTACCTCACAATCATAACATAATAACACTGATAGATGCTATCTCGATCCTCTACTCACAAACATCACATGTCCCATACAAATTACACAATAGAGGAGTAGGTACACAACACTTTCTAGGGTCCATTACCCTGAACAGTTTTCCTTAGTCAGTTGCCACCCACTTAGGTGCAGTCGAGGAGCAAAACCCTAGTTAATTAAGGACATAATAGAGAAGTATGGGGCAAAGACTTAAATACTCATACCGACAACTAAGCTCTTAGATTTCAACTATTCTTTTGCATCATCTAAAACATAACTAAGATACGAGGTTGAAACACATAAACAAAATTCCATGCACAAGTATACTTAGTTAACTATAGCATCCTAGATTAAACCACACATTATTAGGGCTCCACAATAATTTTGACTCATCACCACCATAACCTCCCTACCACTCTTTTTATACTAAAAGCTCAATGTAAAGTGGTACTACCTAACCAATATTTATGTAAGGTTAGATAAGTCACAATCGTAATGCATTCTACCATATGGAATTGTGAATTGGGTTATATACTCTTTGTAACCAGGTAAATGCAAGAAGATGAGTCCACGAAACGTGGAAGTTTTTGTCTTAGGCAAAATAACGAAATCGGCTTGCAAAAAAAGGATCCATTTAGCTTCGAGATCTCGAGCCTAGGTGTGTGCAAGAAGTTGAGTCCACTTTTTGGCCAAAAAGTGGAAGTGTTTTCCCTGATTTTCAGAATTTGATACAGTGACCTTAAAATTTGAAGCACTTAGAGATGAAATCTTCAAAAAAGTCACCAATCATAAAATGTAGTACTCGGAGTCTAGTTTCCAAATATGTAATTTATTTCAATACCCAGATTGTAAAAATTGAGTTTCAATAGGTGTTTACAAAAACCACTGTTTAAAAGTCATTTTTTATACCATACCATGAATGTGTACGACATCCATATTTTGACCTAAATTATCATATTTTTCAAAATCCTTTTGGGAAAAGATTTGTGACTCACTGAAGCTTGTTTTTGATATTTTTTTGTAATTTTTTATTGAATTTTTTTTATTAAATTTTTATTAGGCATATTTGTCATTTTGAAAAATCGTTGTGTACGACATGCATAAGATGACCTAAACTTATCATTTTTTGAATTTTTTAAAAAAATGAAAAAGAATTGTCCTAAGTTTGTTCTCGTGCAATCCGTCGCCAAAATGTTATAAGTTGATCAAAGTTATTAAAATACTAAAAGTCTCTATAATTCAAGTTTATGGATTCAGTTTTCATTAGAATTGATTGAAAATAGAAAATATTCAAATTATTAAACACGATATTTAGTCTCCGATCGCCTCATCTATAATGGGTTTTAATTTCAGAAAATATAAAATAGGTTCAGTCATATAACCAAAGTCATTATTTCCATTATTAGACCTTTCTGTTGCAAATAACAGTCCAAAGTTAGTTCAAAACTCCTGCCATTTCCCCGAACCAAAAGCCAAAACCCTACCAAAAATTCATAATTTAAAAATGGGATCCCAGATTAAAAATAGGATCCCAAGCTTCATAAAAAAACCATTTTTTTATGGTTCTATGAAACGAGATCCTGTTTTGTAGAATGGTCCAAAAATGAAAATTTTCATTTTCGGAAAGTTTTCAAAACGGGATCTCATTTTGAAAACTTTCTGAAAATGGAAATTTTTCAAAAATTAGAAGTTTCCAAATATAGATAGTTTTCAAAATGGGATCCCGTTTGAAACCTTCCATTTTGAAAATTTTCAAAACGGATCCCGCTTTGAAATTTTCAAAACGGAAATTTCCAAAACGATCCCATTTTTTAAATTTAGGCTCTGATCCCTGCTATCCGCTTTTAAAACGTAGATCCCTTTTGGTAAGCCGACTTTTTTTTTGCCTAAGGCAAAACTTCCACATTTTGTGGACTCATCTTCTGCACTTACCCTCACTAAATTTAAAAATGGCATCTCGCTTTGAAAATTTTGTTTTTAGAAATGCCAAAATCCAGATCCTCGCTTTTGAAAAATTTTCCAAACGAATATTTTGAAAATGGCAAGTTTTCAAACAAGATCTCATTTTGAAAACTTTCCATTTTGGAAACTTTTAATTTTTGAAAAATTTCCATTTTCGAAAAGTTTTCAAAACATGATCCTGTTTTGAAAACTTTTCATTTTTGACAATTTTCAAAATGGGATCCCATTTCGTAGAACCATAAAAAAATTAGTTTTTATGAATCATGATCCTGTTTCGTAGAACCATAAAAAAATTATTTTTTAATGAAACGAAATCCTGTTTTAAAACGGGATCCCGCTTTTTAGAATATGAATTTTTGGTCGGGTTTTTGGCTTTTTTTTGGTTTGGGAAATGGCTTGGGGACCCGAACTTAAGCTTTGGACCTAGTTTGACCTACAATTTGGAGGTCATGTTAATGTCACAAGAAAATAGTGACTTTGGACATATGTCTAAAGACCTATTTTGCAAAATTAAAACCTATTAAAGATGAGACAGTGCATATTCCAAATATGTAATTTTTTTTCAATTTGATTATTTTTTCTATTTTTTAATTAATTTCTAATGAAACTGGTCTATAAACTTGAATTATCAGGGTTTTTAGTATTTTAATAACCTTTTATTAAAATATTTTTTTGTAAAATGAATTGCACCAAAACGTACTTTAGACAATTCTTTTCAATTTGAAAATAAAAATAAAAAAATGATAAGTTTAGGTCATCTTATGTGGTGTGCACGATGATTTTTCAAAACAACAAATATGGCCAATAAAAATTTAACAAAAAAAATATTCAATAAAAAATTACAAAAAAATATTAAAAACATGCTTCAGTGAATTACAAATCTTTTTCCAAAAGGATTTATAAAAATATGATTGTTTAGGTCAAAATATGGATGACGTACACGTGCATGGTATGGTAAAAAAAAGTGACTTTTAAATAGTGGTTTTTAGGGATGCTTATTGAAAACCAATTTTTATCATCTGGGTATTGAAATGAATTACATATTTGAAAACTAGACTCCGTGTACTACATTTTATGACTAGTGACTTTTTTTAAGATTCCATATCTAAGTGCTTCAAATTTTAAGGTCAAATGTGACAAATTCTAAAAATCGGGGAAAACACTTCAACTTTTTGGTCAAAAAGTGGACTCAACTTCTTGCACACACCCAACCAATATGCAAGAAATGATGGAATTAAAAGAAAATATTATAATTTATTCTAATGTGGAAACTCATCACAAGTTTATAGTCAAAACACCATGCAAGGTACAAAGATAGTAATTCATCTCATTAAGGCAAGGCTAGGTTACTAACCAACAAGAACCAAACATATCATGACTATTTCATAGCTCACTAGATGAGAGTTATACATAAGACTACATTTATCTTTCCCATAAATATTTATTTATAAATACCAATAATGAACTATACAATGATTATAACTTTAGGCAAATGCCACTTGAACATGTTTCTATTCATGATCCCCAATAGAATTCACACAAATATTGATCATAAAACCAAGCTCAACTGATATTGGCTTGTAATGTCATCCCTCATAATTGACCATAACTTGTCTATTGACCAAAAAGATGCAAGGACAACATGAGCAACATACTTATTAAAAAACCCTACTCTTTGTCTACTGTAGAAGGATATGGCTGCAAATGATGTGGAGGAAGACCCTGTCAACAAGGAACTACTTAAGTTCCTCTCTGAGGATTGCCCCTATTACACTTGTTAACCATGCGGTGGGATATAGATTTAGTTTTTAGTGGGTTTTCTTTTTTTGACTGGGGTTGGCTATTTCAATCTTTGAGTATGTTTTGTTTTAAAAAAAAAGACTTTGTTGATATGTTTAATTTCCTCTATAACTGGTATGACCCTCGGTGGTCTATGACTTTATATCATGCTATCATGATGGACTCTGCTAGTAACTCTAGATCGGTTGTGTGTTTTTTGTGATGTTTTTGATATGTTTTGCTTAGGGTGATAGTCTGGTTTTTAGACCTATTGTCACTATGTTAGTGTTAATCTGTTGTGAATGGCCGTGGTTGCCTTGTTGTAATGGGACATCACCCTTGTTTTGCCACTTTTAATATAAAAAACATACTTATTTAAACTAAAAGAAAACATTACTTTAAATACAAGGAATTAGAGTATATAAACCAACTTGCAATGCATTAATATATACTTATACCACCCTATCGTATGAGGTGGTAGGTCATCCATCTCAACATATTATACTGATGAGATTTATTACCCACTCAAGACTACCATCGTAGCCTTGTGATGTCACGATTTTAGCTTTAACATGCCTCCATCTTATGAGAATTATTTCAATATCCTTTAATCACGTGCAAATACCCTCTCTCTTTTTTTGATTTCTTTTTCTAGAGGTCTTTTATTGTATTACATGTACTAGTCTTGTTATGTTTACCGTACATTTTTGCAATTACAAGAACCAAATTTATGTTCTTCAACTAATAACAAATGGATAAAACCAATAACTAAAATTATTACATTATTTGATGATAAAATTAGAATAGAGATAATCTTGTAACTAGATGAGTTGATAATGGCTAAACTAAGTTGATAAGTAAGATTATTTGAAATGGAAATAAAATGATCCCAAGTAATATTATTTCACAAAGTATGGTTCCAATAATCATTTAACCTATGACCATAACTACAAGATCTTCAAAATAGAAATGCCATTTAACACCAAATTTTTAACATAGATAAAACCATTTCATTATTTGAAATGTGATAAGAATTATAATCTAATATACTAAAATATATCTAAAATTATATGATTTAGGGTATAGTATAATAACCTATACCAACATATAGCTACCCTATTTCTTTAACTTGGAGGGGTATGAGGAACACTAGAAATCACAAGCGATGACGTTCTAGGAATTTCCTCAACTACATTCTCAGGTGGAGATGTAGTTCTTTCTTGATCATTCCTAGGTTCCTGTTGATCACCCTCTTGTCTCTCTGATTTTGGTTTACCTTCGGAATCACCTTCAGATTCTTCTTCAGAATCTTCTTCAGGCTCTTTCCTGCTTTCAGAAACCTCTTTTGCATTGAGGTATGCTTCTACTGAGTCTTCATCTTCAGCGGATTGGTCACTGGAAGTACTTTCTTCATCGGTATCTATCTCCTCTAGAATGAAATTTTTACCTTTAGAGCGAGATGGATCGAATTCTGTGGTTTCTCCTTCTGGGATAGACTGGGTATCTTTCTTGCCAATAGTAAACTTGATCCTGGGACCTCTTTGTAAGAAGTGGGAACAATCGCTGATTTATTTTTCATGTAGATTTCTTGCTGTCGGCGAGCTTCTGCTTCAAATTCTTCTCCTTCTGAATCTGTTCTGAAACTTTTAATTTCATAACCATGCTTATGTAACCATTCTATAGTGTTGCCTAGGATTGGCTTCAATCTCTCTCTCATGCTAGTACTTTCTTTCCTAGGCCATTGAATTGCAGGAAATGGCCTTTTAGAAACCTCTTGTTCATCATATACAACATTCATGATATCGCCAAGATCTGTAAAATCCTCTGGTAGGTCAGCAATATCAAGGTCTCTAATTTGCTGCATAGTCAACCTGCAATAGTCCATTTTGTGAATAGCTTCTTCATCTCTGCAATTAGCCTAGATGTCTTCAAAACGGTATTTGTGATGATGACCCTTTTTGAATTTCCTTCTAACATCCCGATAATCAAAATCAAACCTATACCTATAGGTCTTGATTGTCATGATTTGCATCTCAGCATAAACAGATTTGGCTTTCTGTATAGTTGGGATAGTATATCTGCCGATTGTCAGTAGGAACTTGAATCCACACTTGTGGTTACTTCTTCATTCTTTATGCACTGAAATCAGCTATCTGCATGTCTCCATGAGAACCCACTTATCTAAAGGATAACGTGGCAACATGTAAGGGCAGCTAGTGTAGCACCCTACTCTCAAATAAGTAAATGTTGGGAATTGAAGAAATAGGCATCCAACTTTACTTACCGCCTTATAGGCCTCATTAGATACCCTTCTCCTCTCGAGAGCTAGATCAAAATTGAAAAGAAAAGGTGCGAAGAAAGCATTAATAACCCGCCTGAAGTGATGGAAGCTTTCCTTCAATTCCAGTTGATAGAAGAATTTATACATAGGTACCAGCATCTGATTCTGTTTTGTGGATAGGCTTGGAAATTGTCTCATTACAGCTACTGTGTACACCAGGTAAGAATTCATATAGAATTTCAATGTGGAAGGCGCATTGATCAGCTATTCATGTATTTCATCACTGATCTGTTTTCCCCAGTCAATGTGCACCTTTTGTCTTCTTATAATCCTGATGTATTCATACATTCAATCATGAAAAGTGGATGATTCAAGAAAGCCTTTTACTATGCTTAAAAATGTGATCATATCTTTGATGTCATCTTTGAAATCACCTCGTAGGAGTCCCTTTGGCCATCTAGAAATAGATTGTCTAGGTTACTTCAACCATTGGGTATTTATTAGGTTTTTAGCCTTGTTGGGATTAGTGTCAAAGACTTCTTGTGCTTTTTTTATAGAGATATCAATGTATTTCTCCATTTGAGGAACCTTAAACATAATGTCAAAGAAATCAGGGTCGAGTCTTAATATCGTGCCCAGAAGAATCAATCACACTTCTTCTTTCCCTGATGTAGTGAGATGCCACTTGAAGGAAAATTCTGTATTGTGTGCAACTGTAGGGAACATAGCTACCAAATGCAGGTTACTGTGTACAATTTCTCTCATCGGGTCAGGAAGAGGCTTCATCTTAGTTTTCTTTGCAAGATCAACCAAGTCTTGATGGCCAACCTCTGTGTCTTTTATTTCTTCCACTTTGGAGACCACTACAGTCGGTAGATAGATAGCTTGATATTTATATTTCATTTTTCCTTTTGCTTTTGAAGAAGACAGAGGTTTATTGGCAATCATCAAGAGTGATTGAATCTTTGATCAATCAACTTTGAAGATCTTGAAAAGAGATTGCAATATGTGGAGTTAGAACAAACGTTAGTTGTAAAACAACATGGGAGAGCGTGAGGTGAGCAATGACAATGAGCAAGCGTGGAGCAGATAGCAAGGCATGAAAAATGATGCACAAAAAGGAAGGAACGAGGTTTGGAATGAAGCTTGCAAGTTTGAAGTACTTCTAAGAAAAAATTGTGAAAAGTGTAAGGGCGCACTTTTTCAGTGCCCTTACATTTTGAAGAATTCTGGCTTTGATGCAGGGGCACTCAAAAACAGCGCTCTTGCACTTCTCAGTGTTAGAATAAATTTCAAAATGCCAGGGCGCACTTTTTCTGTGCTATGACACTTTCTTCTGAAAGGAATTTCAAGTATAAGGAATGAAAAACTTCAACACCATTAGGTTTGAACACAAAAAGGCAATGTGTAAAGATGTTCGAAAACAACGCTCGGGGTTTTTGAAGCATGAAACGCTTGAAGTCAATATTTGGAGACCTGTATTGGATTGCATTTGACTTTCTTTTCATCATCATTTTACAAGTGAACAAAAACCAGGCCACTTTACTCACAAAACGTGAGTTTCTTTCATTGCTCGTATAGAAACATCAAGAGGGACAATATGAGAAGATACAAAAAATGTGGGAATATGAACTAAAGGAGAAAAACACGTTTAAAGAAGAAGGCCATGCCAAAAAAAATGATGGATGGTGAAAATGCGTGATGATGTTCCAAAATGCAATTAGGGTAAGAGGGAAAATCATGCTCATGAATTAACAAGACTCTAAAGACATGGTGAAATAAAGAAAACGCGTGGGATAAGGAAAAACGTGAGAAGAAAACAAAGATAAATAAAAACACATATGTAAATCTCTAAGTCATGCATAAAATAATGAAGGAGAATGGAGAGAATACTAAGAAGAATAACTTACTAGGAGAAAGCACAAAATTTGATTGAGAGGAACCTTAGATTTCTCAAAAATGTGTTTTGGAGTTTGAGATGATTTCGCCCAACATGAAGGAATGAAGTTTGAAGATTTAAACAATGAAAATGAAACAATAAAACACTTTTAAGTAAATGGTAATCCAAAAACCTAAGTAAAGTTGAGCAATTAATTTAGGCACCAAAAGTGGCACTATGAGCGAAAAATGTAAAACGCATGAAGAAATGCGCCGAGGAAAGAAAATGACTAAGTCTTGATAAAAAGTGCAATAGCACACTTTTTTAGCGCTATTACATTTTGAAGGATTCACTTTCATGCAGGGGCGTTGAAAATTAGCGCCCCTGCACTTTTTATACTTAGCCAATTTTTGGTTTGTGAGCAGGAACGCACTTTTTTAGTGCAACTGCATTTTTCACAATGAACTAAGTACGAACAGTGAGATTTTGCGAAGGGGCTCGTTTTGAAGGTCTTCGCAAGGTGAACATAGGGGGACGCTCAAACCGAATGTTTGAGACTTTGGAACGCATTTTGAGGTGGCTTGGAAATCACCTTGTTTTGCATGCTTGAACTTCACGAATCCTAGGAAACAGACAAGTTTCGTATTGGGGTTATCTGTGGAACGAGCGCTGCTAGATTTCGTGATAACAATAGTGATAAATTGGAGTCTTTGCTAGATGCATCTTTAATGCCTATATTTCACACACCAAATAGACACCAACCACCTAAATAATCTTCAGGAAAAATTACTAATTTTTAAATATTAAAAAAAAAACAATATTAACATAATATACTACCTAAAGCTATGATCAATGATATCACCTGTTATGAGAAATGATAGAAATGAGTTCCTAATTTAACATTAACATCTACTTATTATGGTCAACTTAACATACCTCTTACATACTGAAGTGCATGTTGCATTCTACAACATCCTAATCTCCTTGCTCCCAATTCATGTATCTGCAAGATCTACAAGACTTGGTGTACATGTAAGATCATTGGTTATTTAGCACATGATCACCGAGATAAGCTATACAATCAAATGTTAGTTCACAACATTGGGGGAGACAGATAAGTCTGAAAACATAACTTAGAATAGTCCTAAAGGCCATACCTAATGCCTTGGGGGCTCATTGCTTGATGGCCTTGCTTACACATATATTTCACAGAGGCATCGTAGTTTGACAACTTGAGTTGCTCCAACTCATTTGACTCACCCTCACAGGGTTTAACCATTGGATTTGAAAAGATGACTCTACCTCACAATCATAACATAATAACACTAATAGATGCTATCTCGATCCTCTACTCACAAACATCACATGTCCCATACAAATTACACAATAAAGGAGTAGGTACGCAACCCTTTCTAGGGTCCATTACCCTAGATAATTTTCCTTAGTTAGCTACCATCCACTTAGGTGCAATCGAGGAGCAAAACCCTAGTTAAGGACATAATAGAGAAGTATGGGGCAAAGACTTAAATACTCATACCGACTTGACTAAGCTATTAGCTTTCAACTATTCTTTTGCATCATCTAAAACATAAATAAGATACGAGGTTGAAACACATAAAAGAAATTCCATGCACAAGCATACTTAGTTAACTGTAGCATCCTAGATTAAACCACACATTATTAGGGTTCCACAATAATTTTGACTCATCACCACCATAACCTCCCTACCACTCTTTTTATACTAAAAGTTCAATGTAAAGTGGTATACCTAACCAATATTTATGTAAGCTTAGATAAGTCCCAATCATAATGCATTCTACCATATGGAATTGCGAACTGGGTTATATACTCTTTGTAACCAATATGCAAGAAATGATGGAATTAAAAGAAAATATTATAATTTATTCTAACATGGAAACTCATCACAAGTTCATAGTCAAAACACTGTGCAAGGTACAAAGATAGTAATTCATCTCATTAAGGCATAAGGCTAGGTTACTTACCAACAAGAACCAAACATATCATGACTATTTCATAGCTCACTAGATGAGAGTTATACATAAGACTCATTTATCTTTTCCATAAATATTTATTTATAAATACCAATAATGAACTATACAATGATTATAACTTTAGGCAAATGCCACTCAAACATGTTTCTATTCATGATCCCCAATAGAATTCACCCAAATATTGATCATAAAACCAAGGTCAACTGATATTGGCTTGTAATGTCATCCCTCATAATTGACCATAACTTGTCTATTGACCAAAAAGATGCAAGGACAACATGAGCAACATACTTATTTAAACTAAATGAAAACATTGTTTTCAATACAAGGAATTAGAGTATATAAACCAACTTACAATGTGTTAATATATACTTATACCACCCTATCATATGAGGTGGTAGGTCATCCATCTCAACATATTATACTGATGAGATTTATTACCCACTCAAGACTACCATCGTAGCCTTGTGATGTCATGATTTTAGCTTTAGCATGCCTCCATGGTATGAGAATTATTTCAATATCCTTTTATCACGTGAGAATACCCTCTCTCTTTTTTTGATTTCTTTTTTTAGAGGTCTTT